>JASAND010031202.1:0-37632 GCA_030248195.1 Trissonchulus latispiculum
GTTGATAAGATTGTCCATACCAGCCGCCATGCGTTGTTCTGCCGCATCGGCCGGAGGTTCAGTAGGCTGACTTGGTTCGTCCAGGCAGTCTGAACCTTCCAGCAGGTTCGCTGTCACCTTCCTGTAATGCCCGACATGCCAACCTCGTCATCCCCGAGCGCTAAATTGACGTGGTATTTTAGTTGTCGTATCAGTGACGAAGTCCCGTAACAGGTGGTAGGTCTCCAGCTGCCGAAGTGACTGGAGGCGAGGCTGAGGGCGTATCGTCAGGCACCGGTTTAGGCGAAGCCGGTTTCTTCGACTTCTTCTGTCATTGACGCTGACGTTTAAGCGGACGAGGAGGAGCCTGACGTAGATGGAGGCTAAAGGAGGTCTCGTTCATGAAATGATGGAGCAATTGGTGTCGTCTGATATTTGCCTGGCCGGGCCGCCTCCGCTGAGGTCGATTCAAATTCTTCTAGGAGAGAGTCCGGTTCGGTGAGACTGAGCTATAATCGTGTCACTGCCTCCTGACGTTTCGCTTGCAAAATGAGGATCTACTGATTCTTGTCCAGAGTGTCAATGTGGTCTGCATTTCTTTCATGATGAGTCAGTCCCAGTGGCATCAGGCGTTTCGGTCGTCGTCTGAACGCTAGGGTTGAACTGGAGCCAGAAGGTGGAGGAAACCAACCTTCTTGACTTTCTTTCCTGCGAGTTGGCCGTTTCTACGTAGTACTAGCCGCGCTGCTAGAACTTCCGCGTCGGCCGCCCCGACCAATTTGAACGCTGATCCGTTCGAGGAGAGTCCAAGAGTTCCAGAGACCTGAAGTTGGAGCTACCGCGAGTGTAGCGGCTGAGGCCGCAGGAGGACTGGGAAGGAGAGCACACCAGATGGGACCAAGGGGCACTCACGATCCATCCTGTTCCGTTCCTCAGATGCTGGCGTACTGCTTTGGGGCCTCAGGAGACAGGTCTAGTCGGTACTTATGGGGAGATCACCCGGCAAAGGCCGACTGCGGAAAAGTGACGGGGGAGGGTTGGCTGTAGCCCTGGATAGACGACCACCGTCCCACTTGCCTCCTTGCGAGATCTTCGAGTGACAACGGTGCTGAATGATGGACTTTTCGAAGGTAAAGTTGCGCCAAAACCAGGCCGCCGAGTAGCCGAACTGGCTGATGTAGAAGGCGGTAGCACGTAAGTGCCGGTTAAAGCAGGAGGGTAAACTGGCCTCATACCAAATGGAGTAGGACCCGTGAGCTCCTCGTCGACAGAAACGAGGCCACCGACAGACGGGAATGTGGCCAAGTTATTTGGGTCCACGGGATCCTGATGAGAACCAGAAGAACCAGATTGGTCTTCTCGTCGTCGCTGGTTTGCCGCCATGCTGAATGAGAGTACTGACAAAGTCAATAACAGCAATCGTAATGAGAAGCACCAGGAGCGTTGTAATTTGATCCAGAAATAGAATTCGCAATGAATAAGGCGTTAGGCCGGTCCAGATCTGAAGAAATCAAGAAAATGTGAGGTATATTATACATAAACACAAACAAGGGTTGAAAATGTGAAGGGGTACATATATACGTTAGTGAACACAAACACTTTTGGGAATGGGGGTAAATAGAAACAAGATAAAGATTATAATTAAGGGTGTGGGGGAAGACCCAGGTAAAGAAAATTTTACCCACCCAAATTATAAAATTTATTATACCACCCCCCAAAAGGTGCAAAGGCAGGCAGGGAGAAGTGGGTTAGAGTGTACAGCAAAAACCCACAAGTATGTACGTACGTACACGCAGATAAAATTGCAGACATAGCAGGCTTGCTATGCCTACAAGAAAACCCACGGGTACATACGCACGCACAAGAAAACTGCAAGCACAAAGCAATGGACACTTATATACGTATATACGCACTAGAGGGGCGTCCAGCTACCCAGCAGAAAATCAGTAGTGGACAACCTTCCTCGTGCGACTGCAAAAAGACACAAGTACGTAGCTACAGTAAGACCCAAAGATAATAACACGTGACTACGTAGAAGTGACAAGATACAGAGGACAGAAAACACAAAAAACAACCCAAGTGGCGGACTGCCGGTTATGAATAAAAGATACCGTAACCCTTTTCTTATTTTAGGCGTACTGCCTGGTTCCTGACCGGACGGTCAAGAAGTGGCTTCAGCTTCTAAATATGGCTGATTTCTTCTCCAGACTGGGCTCCAACGTTCTGGATCTTGAAGGTGACTTCCGACATTTTCTCCAGTATCCTGTACGGACCATCGAGTTTTGGCCGCATCTTCTGACACATGCCGGAAGGAGTTCCTCCTGTGAGTTTCCTCATTACCAGCATGCCTGGCTTGTAGTGGATCGGGCTGGCCTTTTTGTCGTAAGCCAGCCGATTTTTCTGCGTTGAAGCTTCCAGGCCCCGGCGGGCTGCAGTCCACGCCTTATGAAGGACGGAAAGGTGGGACCGTTTGTAAGAGTCATAGTTCTGTACGACCTCATCGTTACGACCGTCAAACAACTGGCCCAGTGGAAGACGCAGATCGTGACCGGTCATAAGGAAATGGGGAGAATCCCCTACAGAGCTATGGATGGACGCCCGGTACGTACAAAGGGCCCACGGCAATTAATCGTCCCAATTGGTCTGGTAAACATCCACATACCGGCTGAAAATCATTCGGAGTGTCTTATTCAGTCTTCGACCACGCCGTTCGCGGATGATAGGATGTTGTTCGTTGCAGTTTCGATCCACTAAGCTCGCTCAGAGCGGTAAACAGTTTGGACAAGAAGTTAGTCCCGCGGTCAGACAGCAGATTAGAGGGCACGCCCCACCGAGAAACGAGTTTTAGGCGACCGTTTCTGCTGTTTCATTTAGCATTGCAAACGCTTCAGCGTACCGGATGACGTGATCTACGATTACTAAGATACACGTATTTCCCCGGCTTGTCGGGTTTTTTGAGCAATGCATCACGTCCAGGCTGACCAGTTCGAGGGGACGGTTGACGCGAACATCATTCTGCAATCCGGCCTGTGGACGCAACGGGCCCGGATTGAATTTGGCGCACACCTTACGTGTGCTGATGTAGTCGGCGAGATCTTGCGCCATCGTCGGCCAAAAATAGCGCGAAGCTAAACTCGCATAAGCGGCTCTATGGCTGCGGTGGCCGCCAACCATATAACCAGAAAGAACTTCTTCCAGTATCATTTGGCGATAGCATTGAGGGACCGCAATGACCTTGCAGGCATTGCCCCGACGACGGCCCCTCTCATTAAGATGTCATCGGAATGATAGACCATTCTGGATGAAGTAGATGGGCCGAAGCTTTTTCAGGTGCACCGAAACCTGCGGATCCTTCGGTTGAACCTTGCGTTCCGTGAGATCAAACAGAGGGCTGAAATCATTCAGGATCCATCCGTTGCTCACGCTTCCGGGTAGCGACTGGCACCTTATGGTCTAAGGCGCATATGGCCGGTGGGTACGTGACGTCAGTCAGGTCCATCTCGAGTTCGATAGGCCGTTCCGATGATGGCAAAGGCGACAACGCATCGGCCACGACGTTTTGTCGACCAGGTCGATAGTCGATGATGAAATCGAACTACTGTAATCGTAGAGCGAACCGAGCTTGACGACTAGCACCCAGAATTGACCTGTTACGCGACAAGTCCTTCACAGCCATATGATTCGTCCAGATTATAAAAAGTCCAGCTGAGACGTACTACCGGAACTTTTGGCATGCACATACTTCTCCAGCTCCCTCAAGATCAGTGGCAGAATGATTCTTCTCGTAAGTAGTGAGCATTCGGCTAGCATAGGCCACAGGCCGAGTCACCACAATTCGTGCCGTTTCCGGATTCTTGGCACAGCGAGGCACTGACGCAGGCTGTTCAAGGACAGCCCCCAGGCCGTGATGGCTAGCGTCCACTGAAATGATGAAGACTTTCGCAAGGTCCTCATAAGCCAACACAGGAGCCTGAGTAAGGATCCATTTGAGAGCATCAAATGCCTGCTGACGATCAGAATTCCACTGAAAGACAGCGTCTTTCTTGAGAAGCTCTATAGGGGGGCAGCTATCTTCGTATAGTCCGGAACGAATCTTCTGTAGCCGCTCGTACCCAGGTATGGTGTTACGCCCTTCACATCTTCAGGAGGCGACAGGTTCGCCATAGCTGCCACCTTATCCGGATCAACCGAGATACCGTCCTGAGATATGATATGCCCCAAGAAGGGGACTTGTTGTCGAAGAAAACTGCGTTTCTTCAGTTTGATTCGCAGCCCGTTGTCGCGAAGCTTCTGGAGGACGATCCGAAGCATGTCCAGGTGCAAGGACACGTCCGGCGACGGGATAAGAACATCGTTGATGTAGACAGGTAGGCCAATGAGGACCTTCTCCATGACTCGCTGAAACGTGGCGGGGGCGTTGCATAAACCGAACGGCATAACGTTCACATGAAAGAATCCCCATATGGGAGACGAAAGCCGTCTTCTCCCTATCCGGAGGGGCTACCTCTACCTGCCAATATCCAGCAGCCAGATCAATTGATGAAAAAATAGAGCTGCTTTTCAATTGATCCATAATCTCGTCGATTTTTGGCAGGGGGTAATTGTCCTTCTTGGTGGCCTTGTTAAGCCGACGGTAATCAATCACCAGCCGCGTGGTGCCATCCTTCTTGCCGACGAGGATGCAAGGTGAAGACCACGGGCTCGTAGATGGCTCGCAAACGCCTTCCTCCAGCATCGCTTTGATATGCTTCTCGACTTCGGCCTTCTGAGGAGGATTCATACGATATGGCCGACTTTTAATGGGTCGTTCTTGTCCCGTATCGATGACATGACGATCGACGTTTGACCGGCCTGGATTACCAGGCGGGCAAAAATATCGTAGAATTCGAGAAGCAGATCCTTCATTTGCCGTTTGAGCTCGTCTGAGCCGGTCATCTTGGCAAAATCGACGTTTGCTTCAGTATCCCGTATCTTTTCTTCGAGAGTGGGTTCTGGTGCCCGGCGTAATAGGTCAGGAGAAACACGTTCCCCTTCGAAGCTCTCCTCCAGACCTGATCCACGAACAACGTCGTCTGTGCCGTATTGGCTGCGAAAACTTGTCGTGCCAGTGGTACCCGAATCTCTCTGTTGGCGAACAGCCTTGGACACGGACGGAGTCGTCACGCTGCGCACTTCTTGTGTCTGGTGGGCCCGTACTTGCAGGTGGTTGACCGAGCTAGGATGCTCTTTGCTAGCTCCCTGCTTTCCCGAGGCCGACCGACCGAGCGCTTGGATCGCTGGGTGTCTGGACCAAACAAGAAAGTGCAGGTAAATCGAGGGGTGGCCTCCGCCCTCAACAACGTATGCCATGCCCAGAATCTCGTCGACCTCTGATACGGGGATTGCTCGGCCCAAAGAAGCACTTTTGGGCAAGTCAACTATACGGTCGCTCCCATTGTACACCCGAATATACGAAACCTTTGGCGTTATGTCCAGAACGCCGGCCTGAGGGCATACCGCTGGACTCTCAATCACGCCCGCATCAGGTTCATAGTAGGCGAGACAGGACGAATCCAAAAATGAGCCGTTAGCGCGAACAGCTCGGGCAGGGACAAAACGTTCCCGGTTCGGGAAAAGCCTGACTGCTTCCCGGACGCATAGGGTTACCGCAGACGTGACCTCAATGCCATAGGCTGAGGCAATAGCTTGCAACTCAGTCCGATTTAGGAACAAAGCACGGTCTCCAGTCGCTGCTGACGTCTCAATGTATCCACCGCGAGGATGCACCGTGAAGTCCAAGGAAAACAGGAAGTCAAGTCCAAGGAGGACCTCCTGCTGTAGAGATGGGACCACGTAGAATAGATGTGTTGCCTGAAGATTCTTCAATCGCAAGGTCAATTGGCACTGACCAGAAATAGTCAATTGATTACCTTCACCGGTTGCCGAGATGGAGGTAGGAGAGGAAACAGTCATTGGAACTTGCACGTGGTCCTTAATCTTGGCATAGAATGATTTCCAAATCAAGGATACAGTGGCACCTGTGTCCACTAGCGCCAAAACTGCCACCGGGTCGATGCGAACCAGTACGTAGAAAGCATGAAATAGGGCAATCTTCGTGGATTTTTCGACGTAAAAGACGCTTTCGCCAGCAATGACCTGCTGAACGGAATTACGTATGCCGTCAGACAAGGCCAAAAAGTCGTCGTTTACCACGATTTCGTCTCCCGTACGTACCACGATTGCTGCAAGGCTCGAGTCCTTTGACGTTGAAGGCTCGCATGGGGCCGGAGGGTCAGCTTCCAGGTTACCGGGAATGTCCAAGTCGGCCAAATCGGTAGCCGTAAAACCCTTTGGATGTTATACGAATGTCTCTAATACCTCTTCAAATTCATCCATACGTTGGGCTAAATGTTCGGAGGCTATATGAGCCGCCGTCTTAAGCCGCTGGTTGGAATTTTCCAGCTTTTGGGCTTTCTTTCGGAATTCGCTATGAGAGTCAGCCAAATTGTCCCAATACGCCCATAACATATCTGCGTCCAGGTCACCGAGGTCAAGGGCTGAAGGAAGTTCCAGGTCCAAATTGGATGGCTGGATGGCCAAGGTAGGTGACGGCGGAGTCACCTTAACCTCGGGGTTTTGCCACTGACCGTCAGTAGACCGGCGTAGAGGCGGGTTAGAAAATTCCATAGTGCCAAGCCTCCGGGCTTTGGCCTTAGGCGTAGGCGTAGGGTCTTTTAGGCGTAGACCGACGCTAGGGCGGTCCCCGGGGCTCGTGTTACGAGCCCGTGCTTTCTTCGTCAACACATCGGTACGAGAATCCGAAACCGAAAGAGTCGCCCGACTCGCTTCCTGAAGAGAAATGTGGCTTTCCATAGAAGAGACCTGAACACCGACGGATAACGACAGGCTCGACTTCTTCTGCAGAGTGGACGTACTGTCCGGGTAATCGCTGGAAGTAGGCGCCGTATCCGTTAGATCATTCTTCTTACCATTGTTTCGCTTCTTCTTAAACCCCCGTTTCTCAGAACGGCTGTGGCTAGGGTTCTGATCCCTGTCTTGATCAGAGAGGTCCCAGCCGTTCTGGCAAACCAAATGTTGGCACGCATGACGTGGGAAACCCATGATGCAAGCCCACTCATCTGGGTGATTCCCGACCTGCAAAAGAGAATCGTCAGTACCTTGTCCATCCTGATCTGAGAGCATGAATACCTGTCCACTCACTAAAGTCGGCAGAGTATCTTCGCAAAGGACAGCGGGCGAAGAAGAGGGTGGGCAAGTGGATAGATGGATCGTCGGATCCGTTCCACTAGGGATGACCATTTGGACAACAGGGGCGTGCGAGACCTTTTGGGGGCCCCGCTCCCCTGTTACTCGTTTCCCTGGTTCTGACTGGAATTGTCACCTTGATCACCTTTACCACCTTGCCCTCCAGAACGGCTGCCCTTCCCACGGAATTGCTTCTTGAAGCCACCACCGCGACCAGAGTTTGACTGCTGTGTCTTCTGCCTGTGATCAGACGAAGAATTCGGGTTCTCCGCCGAGAAAGGCCCCTGGAAAACCAGGGTGCCAAATGTAGGGTTGCGGAACATAGATCCACGACGAGGATTGCTCCCGCATACTCGTACTGAGCGGATACGGTGAGGACATCGCAACCAGTGATGCCCATCAGTTCCACAATAGAGGCACGCAGAAAAACCCTGTTGATCATTTCGATATTTTATCGCGGCACCAGCATTACCTCGTGATTGCTGATCAATGAGCATGCAAAGATCTTAGTCGTCTAGGCCTTCCATGCTGGGATCATCCATAATAGCACAGGCAGACGCCCCCTCGGTACCTGAAGGAACAGTCAGTCCGGTTTTCTGGATTACCAGGTTCTGGAGATTCTGCATTTGACGCTGCAGATCTCGGATATATGGAGGACGCATCTCCTTATCCGAAAAGGAGTGATCAGATCCCTTCGAAAACGCAGCTACGGCTTCTAGCTGTGATTGTGGATCGCCTTCCTCGACCATCGTGTCAGGCGACATCTGAAGAACGTTGACAGCTGCGGTCAATCGGACAGAACCCGTAAAAGATGGTGAGGTTGCTTGAGCCGGCAAAGCTGGCGGAGGCGCGTCCTCTTCTGACGATTCAGAAGAGAACCTGGGCCTGGCCAACAATTGACCAGAACGTGATCCCATGTTTAGTGCCACAGGACGACGCGATCGACGAGGCACTGGTGAAAAGGTCCGTAATGGGGTGGAAGGGAATAGCCGAACTGGCTGTCGACTCGTGGACGCTCGGGTATTAACGGTCAGGACGAATTCCGCTCCACGTTGCTGCTGCTGAAATCGGGATAAAGTACCCTGGTACGCCGCCCGCGGCGTGTGTACAGTCAAAATAGTGTCAAATATAGGGCCAGTGGACACAGAGGGTAGAGTCCCCTGCGTCACGCCAAAAATTAAAACCGTGACTCACCGGTGGGTCAAAAATAGTCCAACGTCCTCCCAAAGCAGATGGATCCCAGGAGAGACGGTGCTCATCCGTGGGAGACCAGGTGTTAACAATAGTCCTGTTCGAATAAAATGGCTCCATAGGTGGAGTAAGACCCAAGTTCAAACTCAGGTCAAAGTCCATATTAGGTCCGCCAGCTCCGCAGAAGAAAGAGCTGGGCGAACCAGTTGGCCAGCCTGGGCAGCCAGGCCTCCAGTGTCTAGGTTCCCGAGAGATAGAAATGTCCCTGAAGGGGAAACCGGATCAAAGGTGGGTAATTGTCCCAAAAATGGATCCCGCAGGATGACCGTCCGGTCCCCAGGGCTCGATTGGAGGCTGGGACCAGGAGTGTCGCTGTCGTCGGAGACCAAGTTCCAGGTAAAGTTCGGCAGTGGACGATCAATAAACGAATGCTGAAGACGAATTTGGCCTGACAGGCCGGTTAACTGATGTTGCGTACGGTCGAAATGCGCTAGCGAATCAGTGTCCGACCCGTACTGGGTGATTTCTTCTTCAGGATCGTCGAATACGTCACGAGCGCTGCCGAATTCCGTCGATACGGCTGACGAAGTGGACTCACGACGACCACTTTGACGCTTATGACCAACGAAATCAGGAAAGGGAGCCAGATTGGTCGAACTGACCGATTTAGAGGGAAACGAATCTGCCCCGGCACGAGCCAAGTGCGTCGTCAGACGCTTCGGAGGCTCGGCGTTGACAGAATTCGCCTTTGGACGCATGGACGGACAGCCCACGCATGATGAACCACAAAATTCCAGATCTTATCGACTGGCAAGTGAGGCTTCTCGCACGGCTTTTTCGTGCAGTCGTCTGGACGTACGTCTCTCGAACAGTTTCTCCATACCAAAGGAAATTTCTATCTGAAGTACTTGAATAAAAACAAGGCACAATTATACGTACGTACCCCAAAGGTAATGAAGATTTAAAATAAGAATACAAAATTAAAGATAATTATTAAAATTAACCAGAAAAGGTAGGGACTTACGAGACCTAAAAGAGAAAATAAAATTAGACAAGTATAATACAAAGAAGAAACCAGATTACGAATTAAAAATTGATAATAAATAAAATTATGATAATTATAACGAAAATTATACCTATCTCAGAAAAATAATCCCAAAAAAGGTCCCTAAATTATCTCAAATAATGTACCCCAAAAAGAGAAAACACAAGAATTACACAGAGATGAGATATAAGACAAGAATACAGACTAATGTATGACGACTAATATACGTATACACTGAAGAGGTACAAAATAGCTTGTACAGAAACTGTATATGCAGGTCAATATAATACAGACTGTGTAAATAAAATGGGCGTACGTAGACAAAGGGCACAAAAATTTACAGCCTAATGTACACAATAACAATGACCATAAGACAGAGGTTATTGGCCGTTCAGGCTGGTTATATTTAACAATAGACAGAAAAAAAATGGAGAAAACTATACGTACGTATATAACCCAGACAAACTTACAAAAATACCAGCGAGTCCGCTCTCGTAGGTGGATTAAGGAAAAGCATAAGTTAGGTACGTAGATTCGTAGAACGGCGCAGAAATCTCAGGACGAACGTACTGTTCTTATTTTCAGTCGTCTTCAGAATCTTCAGCTGATCGTGGCGATTTGGGATAATATGGCGTACTGCCGACCCAAATTTCTGGATTTCGTAACGTAGATGGAAGAAAAAGCGTGTTTGGAACCGGTACTGGCGTACTGCCGTTCGTTCGAATTGAAGTTCGTAGATTCGAATGTGTCTCAGGAAGTGGCGTACTGCCGTTCCGAATTCCAATTGTCGCTTCGAAAAAATCACCGGAAATCGCAGAAGTCGATACGTTATCGTTGGGGAGCGGCGTACTGCCTTTTCTCCCAAGCGCCGATCAGAACAGGAAGAAAAAAATACGCAAAAGAACCAGGTTGCGTCCTGGCAGACTAATGTAGCGGAAGTGTTGTAATATAGCGATTACCAACAACTTGCTACTGGAACTGCGCCCAATGGATAACGCGCCTGGCCGAATATAGAGAGCCAGTCCGTGGGGAGCCTCGCCAGTAACAGATGTTACACGTACAACTAACTTAGCTAATCCTAGATAAGCCCTAAATAACACACCTAAATAAAGATGGTTTAATAATGGCGCGCAGGCCGGTAAATGACACAGTTATATTGAATAGAAAGTACACACACACATGTTATAACAATAATAACAATAATGCCGTACTGGCGGTTACGTACAAGGGTAACAAACCTTTGCAGGAGCCGGGGAGACCGGAAATACAGAAGGGGGTGGGAAACCCAACTGTCTAGACAAGGGAGCCCAAGGCGAGTGCACACAACATTGCTACCAGGGAGGCAGACAACAAACGTGACAAACACAACCCAACTGAATAGGATAGGAGAGGTTTTGTTGAGACCCCCAGGAGGCGGGGCTTAGGAAAACCCTCCCAGCCAATAGCAAGATAACACATATATGCATATGGGAAACACCCAATAGAGTGGGGACGCTTAGCCCAACCCAACCTTCCCCGACCAACTAGTGCATATGTGGCAGCAAGCCGGCACATAGCTAGGCGAAAGAGAAGTGTTGAGCATTACATACACACAATATTAGACACATACACATATCCTCTACACTCACAAGGTCCGGGGCTACAGGATTGATAATTATTTCAAAAGTAGCTAAGCAAATAAAGTCTCTACGGTCTACGGCCATTCATTAGTTAGCGATGGAAATTTCGAAAACTCGGAGCCGTCTTTTGGTATTTAATTTAAGGTGGTGATTCCTTTTGGGCAGGTATTGTTGATTGACGGCACAAAACAAAACAAGACGAAATTTAATGAAACTTTCCAAAATAAGTTCTTTTAGCATTCTAACATCCTCCGCGCAATTCCCCAGATTAAGTGCATTTTAAGAGTTTATTTCATTATGAAATTGTTTATCTCGTTGAGAGCTATCGAATGATGCCCACATTGTGGCGATTGGTACACTTTTCAAAATTCGGAAAATTTGAAATTCCGAAATTGGAGAAATTGATTTTTGTGAAAGCTTATAAGAGCAAAAATATGCAGCTGGACCAGCTCTATTTGATCGTCTATGCGAATTTCGATTGCGGAAAATTGGGCAAAAAATTAAAATTTGATTAGAAATAGATGTTAGAAAAATAAATTTTCCGTAAGTGAAAACTGGAATTCTGGGTTTTCAGAATTTTCTGAATCTTAAATTCTAAAAAAGTATATGCATTATTGCATTTACTCCAAAAGTTTATCTGCTATGTACGTCAAAGTTTCTACAGTCATCTTTCGGTCGTACTACAAGCGCAAAATGTACACGACATGCAACGACGCTTAACATGCCGTGTTGTAATTGTTTGGAGCTTTGTTGGCCTTTTGCAAAACAAGGGGCCCTTCATGCCATTATATAATGTGAGTATTAAAATTTCGATTTCGCAATTCTAAGGTCAAATACTGTAAGTGGGATTAAATGGGATTAGGAAAGTTTGGACAAGTGGGATGGGATGGGACGGTGAAATATAAAATCTGGTGGGATGGGAGAGGTGGGATGGGATCAGAGAATTCTTCCCATTTGCCAACTCTGATTGAGACTGTGCATTGAGCGGGTATAAATAAACCAAAATTGTTCGCAAGATTGGCAGTAATTTTGAAAAAACTGATTTTCTCGAAAACGGACATTTTGAACCCCGAAATGGTTTTTTGCTTCTACTGGCTTAATGCTCAATGTAAAAATATTAATTTCGGTGTCCTCTTTCCAGTCTTTCCAATTCGGTGTATCGATTACGTACTGAGAGAATAGTGGCAAAACCCAAAAAATCTTTTCACCTAAAACTGCGAGACTGGTCCCAAAATGTTAAAGATCACGAAAATAGGATGTTAATTAAGTTTTAACTATTTACGTAAAGAATTTAAGCCGTTTGAGTCAAAAATATCCGAAATTAAACCAGTACGTTAAATTAGTTACCCAGCGCAATAGTAGCCGTAGCCCCGTCATTTTTTAGTAAGGGCTATTAGGGCCTTTCTGGTGTTTCTCTTTGCAATCCAAGTGCCCAAAGCCGACAAGAGGCCGAGAGACGAAGAACACGGATAGAAAACGTGATCCCCAAGCCAAGCCGGCGTACGGTTATTACAGTCTCGCCCAAGGCAACCTGTCCTGTTCTCTCCAACACAGGTTGCCCCCCTGCAAAACCTGTAGAGACTAAGATGGCAGAAAACTAAGTATGCCGCTTGGTATGCGAGAAATAAAGAAGCTGCAGAAGAGGTGCAGGAGGGGGGGCAAGCCTTAAATAGGATAGAAGGAAAAGTCCGCTGCTAAGCACTGTTACAAAACATGTCAACCAGCTTGGGTTGCTGCTTACGCTTTCAAAACTTAAGATGGTGGTATCCTTTTGTGCAGTGCTTTTGTGGTAATTTTTTGAAACGCTATAACTTTCACAATTTTGGGAGTTGGAAAGAGCTTTATACATCATTTTAAAGCTTATTATCTGTACATTCATATGAGCTTACGAAAGCGTCAAAATTAGCAAAAAAATAGCAGAAATATTTTGACATGCTGACATCTAACAGGATGAATATAGACCAAAAATTTTTGAACATCGATTTCTCAAAACTGAAGAATCGGTCAAACGTTCTTTCTGTGCCACGATATGAAAGACATATGGGCCGAGGGACGTTTTGTTGGATTTGGCTGAGCATGTCTTAACGGTCGAGAAAATCGGCCAAATGCACGGTAACACGAAATTTCGCAAATTCGCATTGAGTTTTCTTGCTACTCAATATGTTTTAGCTCAAACCAAGAAAAACGTCCCTCCGCAAAAGTACGAAATTCTATTCTGCCAAAAATTTCCGGAATCCGTCGAGTAGTTTTTGAGAAGTCGATGTTAGAAACAAAATAATCGCAGTTTTGCCAAAATGGTTTTTCGGCCAAATCTCTAGCTTTAAGTAATGAAGTCCATCTAATAGGCATTCATAACATGTGCATTTGGACGCTGTATCGACTGAGTATAAATAAGCCAACTTTGTCCTTAACATGTGGCAGTAATTTTGAAAAAAAACTGATTTCCTCAAAAATGGCCAGTTTTGACCCTCAAAACAGTTTTTTGCTCATATTGACTTAACGACTGGAGACAGCTCAAAGGTTGTAAGAGCAAAAATGTTCATTTTCGTGTCCTCTTTCCAGCCACAACAACCAATCCCGTGTCTTGTCTACCTACTGGGAGCCTAAGGCCAAAAACTAAAACTTTCTCATCTATTGGCCTAAAAATACGAGACTGGTCCCAGAATGTTAAAGAGCACGGAAATAGGTTATTTAGTAAGTTTTAGCCATTTACGTAAAGGATTATAGCCGTATGAGTCAAAAATGCCCGAAAGGAAACCAGTACCTTGAGCAGACCGGCTCCACTTTTGTAGTTTATGTGACACCCACTGACAGAAATGCAGTAACAGACACAGGGGAGACCTTTTCACCCCCCCCCATGCCTGTTAGTGCACCAAATCAGGTTGAAATAAGCCCTCTTACAAGTTAAACCACTGAATATTTATAAAATGATTTATACACTAAAATCATTTTCACATAGAGAGCAAACATAGCTGGATTTGAGAAATAGCCAGCCACCATAGAGTGTTTATCACCTCCAGCATCTCTGCGGAATGTCCTGTCAACTCCGGAGGTTGTGTAATCATTTCCTTATTTTAATCTGAAAACTTAACCAGAAACAGCTCAGACAAATTGATAATCATTGATTAACGTTGCCTAATCAATTGACGTGATCATTGATCAATCAATTTAATGAGAATTGTTCGAATATTTTACATCATTCCGACCTTTGGATTACTAGCTGTGTTGAAAGCAAGCTATATATCTGAAAGGACATCAGTTATCCTATACTCCTATAGTACGACCAAAAAATGTGTGTACAAACTTCGACCGTTTATAGCAGATTAACCTTTGGAGTAAACCCCAACAATGTATATATTTTTAGAATCCTCAGGAACTCGAGATTTCGAAAATCCGGAAAATTCCGAAATTCCGGGTTTCATTCACGGAAAATCTAAAATTTTTTTCGCCCAATTTTTATCGCAATCAAAATTTTGTTTTGACGATCGAATAGAGCTGGTCCCGCTGCATATTTTTGCTCTTACAAATTTTTCACGAAAATGCACCCAGTTTCCGGAATTCCGGATTTTCAAAATTTCCGGATTTTAAAAATTTTCTCCAATACCCACAAGATGGGTATCATTCGAAAGCTCTTATCGAGCTGAACAACTTTTGTAATAGAATGAATTTTTGAAAATGCACACATTTCCCGGAATTTGAGAAAACTGGATTTTCCGGATTTTAAAAATTTTCTCCAATACCCCACAATATGGGTATCATTCGAAAGCTCTTGGTGAACTGAACAAATCTTGTAATAGAACCAACTCGCAGAAATGAGCCCAGTTCTCGGAATTCGCTAAAACCTTCCAAACTAGAGTGAATTCCGGAATTCGTGAATTCAGAGAACTGGGCTAATTTCTGCGAGTTGGTTCTATTACAAGATTTGTTCAGCTCATCAAGAGCTTTCGAATGATACCCATATTGTGGGGTATTGGAGAAAATTTTTAAAACCCGGAAAATTCGGTTTTCTCAAATTCCGGGAAATGTGTGGATTTTCAAAAGTTCATTCTATTACAAAAGTTGTTCAGCTCGATAAGAGCTTTCGAACGATACCCATCTTGTGGGTATTGGAGAAAATTTTGAAAACCCGGAATTCCGGAAACTGGGTGCATTTTCGTGAAAAATTTGTAAGAGCAAAAATATGCAGCAAGACCAGCTCTATTCGATGGTCAACACAAAATTTTGATTGCGATAAAAATTTGGCGAAAAACGAAAAATTTTAGATTTTCCGTGAATGAAACCCGGAATTTCGGAATTTTCCGGATTTTCGAAATCTCGAGTTCCTGAGGATTCTAAAAATATATACATTGTTGGGGTTTACTCCAAAGGTTAATCTGCTATAAACGGTCGAAGTTTGTACACACATTTTTTGGTCGTACTATAGTTTAAATTTTAGTGTCCAGAATGATTTAACCGTTTCGTCATAATTTTTTTATTTTTTTATTCACTATTATTCTTCACTCACTAACTCCCACAAAACACTAGGCTTCTAAAAAAACCAAAACTTAGCTTTTAGTTGACCAACCGTCCTCTTCACGTGCAGGATGCAAATCTCAGCCCCGTCATTTAACTGATGTCAATTTAAAAAAGCATCGAATCGAATTTTGAAAGGCGCAGTTTCCGCGAAAATAATCGAACTACAGCGAATCATTTCAAATTTGATGGGACATATATCGAACTGAATCGAATCATGCATATTTGAAAATTAGAAACGGAACTGAGTTTAGTCAAAAATTAAATAGCAGAATCAATACAATCCTGGCTCGTATGTTCTTCCTGTCTTTGTATTGTTGGTTAGCTTGGCTTGACTTTCACATTCTTGCCTTCACTTCACTTCACATTCAAAGCAAAACCTTTTAATCTCACAGTCACACAACAAGTAATAAACAACTAATTATTAACAAATTAAGTTAACTCCTACATGCAACAAGCATAGTACAATTCCAATGGATTTGATATACAGAACCAACAAGAGTATGAGAGCGAGCAAGAGAGTTGTACACAAGTTGTAAACATAACTATTAATAGCAATAATTTGTAAAGCTTCAAACAAAGTCATGGCACCTGAACTTAAAGCTTAGCTCTGGAGATTCAAGTTATTGGCATGTAAAATTTCTTCTTTCTTCACCGCTCATATGATGGAATCTGACTGAGGGAAGATTTTGGTAGTAGGTAAGGTTAAATGTTAAATCGGGAGCACCATAGAAAGTTCGATTAAAAAGTGCTGCAGCAAGACAGCGTGTTGCCGCCGGATCGACGTCCGCATGAAACTTGTGGGCACAAAGTTCTGGTTTTTGCAACAGTGTTGGAACATCAGTGAGACCGAAAACACAGGAACCCTGACGAAATTGACCTCCACAGGTGCTTCCAGGCCAAACTTGGTACCGAGAAATCCAGGGTTTTGCGGACTTCTCAAACTGATAGTATTGAAGGCATTCACCTGAAACATAGAAAAATCACAGCAGCTCAATAATTTGCCTGTTGCCTTTTTACAGTCTGTGATTGCGCATGACGTGGTGAAGGGGGATTGGGATGCAGAACCCGTCCCCTCAGCGAGAAGCTAGTGTGAAGATAGCGTGCACTCAAGATAGACATTTCGTGAAGTTAGCGCACACTTCTAAATTATGGAATTATTTGGAAAGTATTCAACTTGACAAACGCTCAGCGTTTTTCTGACTCCTGTCTGAATTCGTCGGTACCGTAGCTAAATTGTCGAATTGGTTCACGCTTGAACGGTTCAGTTGAGTTTGGGTAGAGTTGAGAAGTGGTCGGGGAATTCGAGTGGGTTTGATCCGATTTTTGGGGGTTTCGCGCATTTATTGTCTAGTTGCGAGATTTGGATTATTTTGTGAATTCCTCTGGCGCTATAAATTTATTCTAGTTTATATTTGAAAAGTAATGTGAAAATATTTGCATTGTTAGCTTGATTTTGTATTTTCTGGAGTCTTGTCGGCTCAGTTGTGAAATTGACAGTAAAATCATTTGTTGTCTAACATTTTCTCAAGTAGACTTAGGGCATTTTCCATTGGCATCACACACCACACAGTTACCTGGTGATCTAGTCTTATCCTAAATTCTAGATAGTCAACTCGTTTTATTTAAGAATCAGTGTATTTTACTAACATACGTATACTCGAACTTCACACTAGGAAAGGTAGACTCCCTAAACCATTTTAAGCAATTTTAAGGGGGGGGTCACTTTGGTCAAAAATCGATAGTCAGGGATTTCGCTCATTTTCACATATAATATGCCCCCATATGTTCTCAAAAATAACTTAGAATATTAGCGTTCGAAATCAAACTGTGACAGAGTTATTCAGGTTCAAAGCCGGAAAACTTGAAAATTCCGGTGATGAGCCCTGCAAGGTCAGGTGGAGACCAAGCGCGACCGAAAACAGGGTTAACCGATACATCAAATTAAAGCCTTTACTAAGGTAATATGTAAGTGCAGACGTGGCTGAAGGCCAGCTATCCAGGCGTTCATAATGCCTGCTTGAGTGATGCACTGACTTAACCTTGCAGGACTGCCCTGTATAACTTTAACTCGTTTTATCTTGCACAGACAACCTTTTAGACCCATAGTTCTATGCGAAAAGTTACTCCTCGTTCCATTAGCTATCGATTGATGCCCAATTTGTCTATATTTGGAAAAATTTTAAAATTGACATTTTTCACCTATAAAGATCAAAGATGCCGCCACAGCAGTCATGTTCAATATTGACGCATTTGTTTTGGCCACATTATGTGACAGACATGGATATATTAATTAATCTGCCAAGTTTGGTGATTTTTACCACATAATGAGTGAGAAATTATCAAAAGAATGTGAAAATTATGAAAAATTGCCATTTGTAGCAAAATTTGCTGTTTTTGTGGCAAGTTTTTTGAGCTTACTGCAGAGGATAGAAAAATGCGAGTACTTTCATAAGACGTGGTTTTATGCGTAGAGCGCAGCTATCTATTGGCCGTTTCTGTAGCTTTTGCCAATCGTTCAGGACAAGCAAAAGAGTACCGTAGGCGTAGGTCCTGTTTTTCATGGTCCAAAAATGGCCGATTTTCCAAAATTCTGACTTTAAAAATTCGCCAAAAATCCAATACTCAACAGAATCGCTTCCGAGGAGGTAGCTGCACTCTACAATATTTCCTCAATGTTTCTGAAAAGGTTTCAGAGCTCTGACTCTTATACAGCGAAAAATTTTTCTGCCACAAACTTTTTAACCTAACTTTTTCTCATTTTCCTATGTTTAACACATGTCGAGGTCACTTTTGAGGGCCTGTACAGAACGATAGAAGCAATATTTCGCAAAACGCTCTTGTCTGGTTTCGCAGACCCATGGGGACTACAAAATATGGAAAAATGAGCAAAATCGGAGATGGTCGAAAAATCGGCAAAAAAGTGACCCCCCCTTAAGGTGGTGATTCCTTTTGGGCACATATTGTTGATTGATGGCGTAAACCAGGATGAAATTCAACGAAACTTTCCAAAATAAGTTGTTTTAGCGTTCTAACACCCTCTGCGCAATCGCGCTTCAAAAATTCAACATTTGCGTTCAGGGCGGTTTTTGCCAGTTTCTGAAAGTTTGGCAGCAGCTGCATGGCTATGACTATATCCATTCGAAAGAACTCGTTAAACTCTACAATTTTGCTTTTGGAAGGAAATTTCTAGCTTTTCCCTATCGTGAGATATAGCCAATTTTCTTATTTTGGCGTCAAAAACTTGTCCTTTCTGCAGAAATCAAATAATCCACTACTTCTTGAGCTACGAAAGCCGTAAAATTTAACTAAGGGTGTCAATTTAAATTTCTCACAGAGGCCAATTATCGGAGGCATGACCATCGTACAATTGCTATCCCTTAGGCTGCTATCACAAAAAATGTAGTTTTTGCAAAAACACGACCAAATTTTTTCCAGCGATTGTGCAGAATTTAGTATGCAAGCTAGAGAGTTGCCACTTAGCAGATGTGTTCTACACAAAAATACCCCGGGACCCTTTTTTAGTTGCCCCGATAGCTGCTTTCTAACTGAAGTAGTGGCTTGCCAAAGTAGTGAAAAGTAGGCAAAATCCAGGTTGCGCAGACATTTTAGTTTATTTCTCCATAACGAAGAGCGATATCACAATAACTAAAAAAAGGGTCCCCAGCTATTTGATAGAGGTATCGAATGCTCTAACCGATGTCTTGCGAAAAATCTACTTCAGCCTGCAAAAAATCTGAAAAATTATACTTCTTCTAAAATACAGGAAAAACATTTTGGAAAGCCAAACTTAGATTCATTGTACTCATTAAAAAGAGAAAATGTCAAGCTACATTTTGATATAAAAATGGCTTCTTAACTCCAAGTAATGAATGAGTTATAATGGTGCAAACTTTATGTGACCAAAGGGAATCACCACCTTAAGTGAATAGTAAAAATCTTCCCCGAAACCGCCAAAACATTGTTTAACAACACCATTTTAACACTGTTGTGTTAAAATTTGTAGAGCAATTTTTGCGCTTTTGGGATATTTTAAACATTTTCAGGGGTAGCCCTTCCAAAAAGCGGAACATAGACCCTCCAGAATCTCCCCGTTTATGTTCCGTGAACGGGCCACCGAGAATCGAGTCCGGTTGCGAAAAGATTCTCCAATGCTTAGAAGCGCGCCGGTGTACATGCTTAGGAGATTAACTAAATATGGGACTCAAAAAATCCTACGCTAGCTTTTCTCCTTAGCTTTAGGCAGTACCTAGGGCTTCCTTCCTTCCTTCCTACTACAGCTACAAGACATTCTCCTAACTCCTAAGTATCCACCCCTCCTAGGAGAAACTTTAGTGCCAAGAGAATTTTTTGCAACGCAGCCCAGTCGCGTTCTGTGGCAAATGTTGGCTGGGAAAACTTTCAGTCAGAAAACAGTCCTATCCAAGAAGAATTATAAATTGATGTCAGCATTCTCCGTATCCTTAAGACAATATTTGCAACCGGGTCTCTTACTATACAAAAAATTGACGAAAAATATCGTTACTCAGAACTGAAACATTCTGAGATTCACATACCTAATGCTAAACTTAATACCTGGAAAAGTTCCAGGAGCTCCGGTATGGGTATTGTGTATCATGGTAGACCAGAGCCCCTCATCCGAGAATATGGATTTTTCAAACCACTCAATGTAGTCACGTGATATGTCACTGGTAATTATAAAGTTAACCATTTCCCTCGTCATTGTGGCCTGAAAGCTTCCTTTGTACACTTGAATTCCATGAGGTGGGACTGCTCGTCTACCGTAACCCTAAAAATTAAAATTTTGCTTTGGTTTTGGTAACACTTCCACACAAAGAAAAAGAGTATTGCATTCTGTAGGGATAAATGTTGGCACCGAAATCTTTATTTTTATCAGCTTTAATTTTGCAAGCCATGCATCTTGCCAAAGTTTTCTGTAATTCGTTTTTGATTTTTTCAATCTCTCAGCTAAGACTTTTCAATAAACCAAAGTTGAAACAGTAACAGAATCCTCCAAAATCATCTTCAGCATGCAAGATTCTACTTCTACTTGATAAAGTCAGTCTTAAGCATTAAAAGCAGCAAATCAATGAACGAAAGTAATGTTACATTATCAGGAATCAGGATTCAACAGTCCCAGTTGAATTTTGTGTCTAAAGCATCGCTGCGAGAACGCTAACAGCTAACAGTGGCTGCAAATCACGAATTCCATTGCCGAGTTATCCTAACACACGCCAGGCGAAAAAGGTCATTAAACGCTTTCATTTTTCGAGTCAATGATTAAATAATTTTAAGCTTAATTGCGGAACAAAGTTTGAAAACTTCTGTATTTTTCTTCCTGCCCTATATTACAGATGAACGCTCCGATGACGAAGGACGAAGACTAGTTAATCAATGGAAGCAACAGTTGTTAGTGTTTGATTAATTTTAATTGTACAAATTTTAGTTGATATTTCTGTTTATTTGCTAGTTATGACCTTTGTTTTCAGGTTTCAATTACAGATCCCTTACGTACCTGTGGTATGGCTTTGAAGGTAACAATGGGATCAAAGTACGCATAGTAGTAGCGGAACACCTGTGAATGGACCAATTCCGCATCATTTGAGCCATTCAGTGTTTTCAGGATCTGAACCAGCTGTTTGTTGGTTTTCAAGGGGAAATCTACGCCAGAATAGATCTGGATATACTTCCAGCTGACTGGGGATCCGATCAAATCTTTCATACAGCTCAGCGCACCATGGATAATCCCGGTTGATCCCCAGGAGGCTGTGACTCGTTTGCCTGAAAAAATGCTACTAAAAAGATTATGTTTCAGTTTAGAAGAACTGCGTCATACGGTTTTATGGAACCGAAACTAGAGCAGAGGTGTTAACCACCAATTTCTGAGCGTAGTTGTTGGTGCGCAGTGTTTTGACGCTTGGAAATGAATCTGGTGCGACAACTTTGATCATGTTTACTGATGCTTTTGAGCCCCATGCGCAGTTTAAGGCCAACTAATTCATCGTCTGGTGAGAAAAACGCTCTCAACTGTTAGCAACCGTAAGCACATCTTTTTATATTTTCATAAGTAAAAATCGTAATTTTTTGTGTGAACCTCGACCAGAAAATTCCGCTCTTGCACGCTAAATCTAAACCTGCCTGAAAATAATATGCACCGGATCAAAAAGAAATCTCAGTAGAATTAATAAACGTGCAGGAATTTGTTGAATCTTACTGACTAGGAAAACATTGTCAGGCAAACACGAAATCGCTTTGACCATTGCCCTTTCAAATTCCAAACTGCTGTTTTGATCAACATGAAAACAGTAGATATTCTGGGGCCAATAGATATACTGCAGCAATCTTACTACCTAAATAAATATAGCTGCTTCTGGAAATAAAAAGGTATAAGTGAAAGACAAGCGAAAGCAAAACGATTATGTTAATCTTATCTCCCATGAATCATCTTATCCGCGAAAGACATACATTTGCGTTTGTGAGGTAGTGTACGGACTCGCAACAACATACACATTATCAAGGATACACTAAAAGGAGAGAGACACTCAGCTCTTTCTCTATCGGTTAAACATATGAGATTAGCATTTGAGCATCTATCAGAATGGAAATTAAAGGATTGACTGGGTCTGTAGGTAATTTTCTGTATCAGTGTAGCTCTTCCACCGAGGGTAGTGGACCATGAAGAGACCGAGGGGGCAGCCAATACGGGAGGCGTCAGGCACCCTGTGGCCTTGAAATCAGGACCCATGAAGAAGAGGGAAAGAGGGAGGTTCATCGTTTTCATTCAGAATTGGAAGTAAAGAATTGGCCCAACCTGGGTTCGAACCACGACCCTTCTGCTCCGGAGTATGGCATGCTATCTACCACTATACCAAAGAGCCATCAGCATTCCAGCAGCCCTTTTGATACTTAAATTTTGAGCACAGACCTGATTTGCATTCTTATGAACAAGTATAGCATAGGCAATTGGATATTCCAGTTCCTCACGTGACATGGCAAAGTAAGGAAACCAGTAGTGGCGGAAAAGTTGTGAGCAATTGAGGGAACTTAAAAATTCATCCGAAAAATCATCGCTGGGCTGCCAAGACTGTAGTGTAGTTAGATTTAGGTCAGGATCTTTGTTCACAAGCTGGCGACAGTTTGGTGGCATCTGCTGACCGTATCCAAACGGAATGGAGGGATTTATTTCTTCGAATAGAAAGATCTAAAAGAAATCAATGGTTTAAAATGAAATATAAATGGCTAAATGATCACTCACTTCATCTTCAGGTTAATCAATGTAATACCAAGAGTGCATAATTGCACTATTATTAAGAAGAAGAGTAAGCCACTAGAGGGCTTCTCTTCACTGCATTGCGTAACGGTGCTCCGACCACAATACGCGAATGTTCCCCCGTTTGGGGGGGGGGTCGACCAAATCGACATCGCATACCCCTCTCCGTTTGGTGGGGGGGTAGCCAAAAAGAGGCCCCCGTTTGGTGGGGGGGTAGCCAACAGCCAATCAGATTGCAGAAACCCCCCCTCCGTTTGGTGGGGAGGTAGAGCAGAGGATTACGGTAGTTTTTGTTCTATTCGAAAATGGGTCCCCGTTTGGGGGGGGGGTCGCTCAAGCAGGCTAAGTTTTGCTCATTCTGATTGGCTGTTGGCGACCCCCCCCCAACGGGGACCACTTTTTCTGACCCCCCACCAAACGGGGACCCCTTGTGCATACCCCCCCACGAAACGGGGACCTCTTGTGTTGACTCCCCCCCCCAAACGGGGACCCTTTTTCAAAAGCCAGAATCAGCCTGCCTACCCCCCCCACCAAACGGGGAGGGGGTTTCTGCAATCTGATTGGCTGTTGCCTACCCCCCCCCCACCAAACGGGGAGGGGGTATGATTTGGCGACCCCCCCCCAAACGGGGGAACATTCGCGTATTGTGGTCGGAGCACCGTTACGCAATGCCAAGAAGAGGAGCCCTCTAGTGGCTTACTCTTCTTCTAATATATAGAAGAAAATTATGGACTCTTGGTAATACTGGTTTCCAGCTTCGACCTTTGTTGGAACCCGGTTTGGCAAATACGCAGAAGCAGAAGCAGTACGGCACAGGCACGGCAAGTAAGATTTGAAGTTGAGCATAGCCACGCCTTCGATTTGCAAAGAGAGCAGTTGATTGACTTCCCTGAGCTTGTTCAAAATTGTAAACTGATTGTGCTTGTGCTTGTGCTTGTGCGCTGGTGTGGTGGGCCGCTTGTTAGGTTTTCGAAAATCTACATATCCTTAAAATAATGCGAATACGGCCTTTCGTCTGAATCTTGACTGTATGTAGATCATTTAGGTTATTGCTTTTATTTTCTATTTTAACCGAAGCTTGCTGCTCTTGTTTATTGAATTTGAGTGAGAGAATGCAGTATCAAATCAAAGATTTTGTGTCAGTCTGATTAGTTAGTTCATTGGATATGTTGAAATCGATCGAATCCATCGATCGATCGAAAGAATAACAGCAGGCACACATATTGACTCCACTTGGAAAATACTGCATTTTGTTTGCATTATTTAATTTTGTATGTTGCAGTTACTTAATGTTGATAGAATCTTTTTGGAAATTTTATCCTCCGGTCGAATAACTGAATTTAAAGCCACACCTGATGCATAAAAATGCGAATAGATTTATATTTACGTAACCATGCCTGTTAATACTAATACTAATACTAAATACTAATACTTAATGCTAGTTGCTGCAAAGCTGACCCTTCATGAGTTCATAACATAAATTTATTGGCTTTCCGTTGCAGTCACCTTAGGATTAATAGCACCATAGTCCGCTGAATTGTCC
The DNA here is from genome assembly GCA_030248195.1 of Trissonchulus latispiculum. Lineage (NCBI taxonomy): Eukaryota > Metazoa > Nematoda > Enoplea > Enoplida > Ironidae > Trissonchulus > Trissonchulus latispiculum. The sequence continues at coordinate 24,405 of JASAND010031202.1, forward strand.
TTGTTACGAAGATTCACCAGAAAAAGTAGACAGCCTAGTAGCACCAGATACCAGCAGATCCAGCGAAAGGTTCTGTTCCCGAGGATAACAAGCATATAATCAGACAAAGCCTGACAAATCTAAATGCTACAAAACACATACAACACAAAAACAGTACAGTAGAAAGTGAGCAACGCCTCGCATGGAGCAAGGTAAAGTCAGAGTTGAAAGTAGGTCGCGGATACCTGCGGATCAGATCAGCCGTCGGGTCAGTGGGAGTTCTCGCGAGTCAGCGCGTGTCAAATGGCCTTTTCGCTCTTAGCAGTTTTTTTCTAAGATTTTTACCATATTTCACTACACGTTTGCAAATTTTGAGTTCGGATCATTTCGGCGGTTTTTCCGTCCCAGTCTGCATTCAAAATAATTTGAATTTTTAGCGTACTCGTAATTTTTAATTACCTGCATCGACGTAGCAAGCAGCAGCATGTAACGTTAAAATTCAGCTTCACTACTGCCGTTGGCAGGCCGCACACTACCCTTCCAAATCAAATTACGTAAAAAGCAAAAAGTTAACAGTTTCTTCGGAAAACATTGTTAATCTCACTCAGATTTCGTTTTAATTGCCCTTCTCATTGTATACCTTCGGCTGAATTTTTTACGGGGGTAGGTTTCTGAGCTAGAACATTAGAAAACTGAATTTTTAAGACGGTTCTATCTTAAGGATTTCTTGGTCTTTCTTAATGATCAGTAAATGCGTTTATAATATCTTTGCTCGCTGATTAAGCCAATTTTGCAAGAGAATTGTAGCGCCTATTCCTACTCCATAAATAGAAACTAATTTTTGGATTATGCTGATACGACGTCTGAGTTAGGTCTGTCAAAAGCACAAATGTAAAAGATTTGCTGGTCAATATAAACTATTAAACTAAATGAGACAAATAGAGTTTTTACAACGGTCCCTAATTGAGAAAAAGCTCCATCCCTCCCCCAGAGGGCAGTATTTTAGCTAGAAGATTTTCGGGCTGCTGAGCCGTTAACGACAATTATTAACAACAATAACAGACAGCAGAGGATGGAATCGATCCCTTCTTTTGCAAAAAAAAAGCCTAAACTAAGGGACAGAAATGAGGAAATCGGAAAAAGAAAACAACACGCTCACTGGATTTGAAAACCGAACAATCCTGAATTTCGTTTCCAGCATGTACATAATTCGCTGGCCGGGGCGACGGAGATTTGTGCTATAAAGAAACGCTTCGTATCAACCTGCTGCAACTGTAATACAAATTACAAAGGCTACATTAATTGTTGTATCATAATGCTAGAAAAACCTAGAAATTAACATTTACAGAGGACACAGATGTTTATGATTTCCCCTTTCATTGCAGCCCACCCGTTCCTTGTACTTTAGTTGAGTAAACAAAATCCTAACAGAAAACATTAATATTAAGTGTTTAGAAAGCAGAAAATTTATCTACAAAACACGTTTCGTTAGGTTTGGATTTCTTGAGAACAATTTTGTAGCTTTTCTAATTTTTTTCTGATATATATATATATATATATATACATAGCCACAATATTTTTTCAAGGTCCTTTGTTTGAGTGCTAAAATGGCAGATTTAACCTAAAACTTTTGAAACTTAGCTTTACTATTACACTATAAAAGATAAACTTGAACACGTTAAAGCATTTTCAAAAGAGAGATAAGAACTTTTAACATTTAAGTATCAAATTCGTCCCATTGCACTGAATTTTGGTTACATCCACCTTGCACCAGTCATAACATCTCACTTGGAAAAGCAGTATTCTACGTATATATGTAACCCTAGCTGCCTAGAGCATACCCATACAATCAGTCAAAGTCACAGTCATTTGAGTCAAAATAATTATAGAAGTTTCTTGATCTTTTCTATCAATAGTGCTACATAGGGGTATGTTTTCGGACCTGCTGATTTCAAAAATGCAAAAATTTTAAATTAGGTATACATACCTAATCTGATAAATCCGAAAATTTCTGAAGACATCAATAAACTTAGAACTTTTTACAAAATTGAACAGAAAAAACAGAAAAACAACAAGAACAGAACAGAAAAAATTCACTTCACACTGCTCACTCTTTGCGCACCCAAATTTAAACTCAATTCAGTTAATTATTACGAAATAAAATTAATATAAAGCAGCCGAATCAAATGTGGTTTTTTTCAATTTAAGTAGAATTAACACATTTTTTATATTTCTCCGCAATTTCATTAAATCCAATTATATATTTGTTTCCAAAATGTATGCCACTACGGTTGCTGTTTTGTTTAAATTGTCAAAAAGGAAAGAATTGTCAAAAACTATAAAATGACCTGATTTTATATGAATTGTTTTAATGTAAGAGTCGGTAGTCAACGGAAATGTTATGTTTCTTGTACGTATTTTTATAGTCCTACTTATTTTAGCAATTCTTGCAGCAGTACTACTTTTACAGAGTTTTAAAATTGATGAATGGATCTTAAGTCAAAGACACCGTCTTGAGTCTTATTTTCAGTCCCCTTATAATCCGGTATGGGAACCATTTACGGCTGTCGAAATTCCCTCTTGCCGAATTCCGTATTTGGACCCGGAAGACTTGAGTATCCGAAAAATAATTCGGCATCCGAAGAAAGTCGATTGCCATCAGGTGCAGCCGGATTTTGCTGAACTCGACATTAATAGTAGATTAAGGCTTAACTGGAAAGCTCTCCAGAATAATCTTACCGTTGGCGCAACCGCAGAATGCTTTTACAGGTCAGAGAATAGGGATTTTCCTATTAAAACTAATCTTAGAATTCATGGCCAAACATAAGGCATTAGTGGGAGTGGTAATCTCAGCTAAAATTAAAATTTTAGCTACTGCTGGAACGGATTCTCTTGTAAAGAACGCAAATCGAAGTCTAAATTTTGGAAATTAATAAATTTTTTAATAACTATATTATATATAAACCAGTCAGAAATAATCGCCCTCCACGCCAATACGCGTTTATTTGAGTTTTAATCTGTAGTTGCCTATGTCTAGTTGTTTATTCTACTTTTATTTATTTTATTTATTTCATTGAATTTTATTTAGTTTATTTATTTCGACTAATTTTATTTAGATACATCAGTGGCAGTTTGGGGCGGGGGCGTCTGACCTATGAAAATATCACGGTTTGGACTAAGCTCGACCATTTGACAGAAACGCTGGAATTAGACTACGATCAAATCCAAGTGTACTGTAACACAGAAGATCGACAAATCTACCGTAACACATTCGCTGGCATGGCTAATAAAAAGTCCAGCTTTTCCAAGCTTTCAGAGGACCAACCCAATTTGCATATTTTGGTACTGGACAGCGTCTCTTTGAGCCAGTTTCGACGCCATATGCCCAAAACGAAGGCTATGTTGAGGGAGAAATTTCAGACACATACCCTGAACGGCTTGATGAAGGTGGGCGATAACAGTATGCCAAATCTGCTGCCCGTTTTAGCCGGAAAAAGAATTCATGATCAGGCTCCGGACCTGAAATCAGATTTTCCAGAAGAACAAAAACGGAAACAAATCAACATGGATGATCAGCCTTGGCTCTGGAAAATATTTAATGGTACTATATATGTTACTACTTGTGCCTCAGCGTAGAGTTGGCTGCGGGTTCGGGTAGACGCGGCCGAGCCCGCCCGGATCAAACTTTAGGTCCCGGGGTCCGGATTCGGGTCGGTCCGGTTCAACCTACTGAAAACCTCTAGAATTATTTCATTCAGGGATGTTAAAACATTATAGTTTGTTGCTTTGCTAGCAGCAGATTGAACCATGTGTTAAGTAGCGAGAAATGCAATGCTCAGTTGCATACGTGAGGTCTTTCTTGTCTAGGGGGCACTGCTGCGTTAGAGACAAAATAGCCAGAATTGGAAGTATAGAAATTTGATAATTCGAATTGATAAGTTAGTGTAAAAATTTTGCAATACACGCAAAACTAAACATTGTTTTCAAGTACAAGCCACGAAAAATTCGTTCAAATTATTTCTTTCAGAGCAGTGATAACTTAGGACAGACTCAGACAGACTTGACTCGAAATAAAAATTGCCACCAGTATCCAATCCAAACGAGACCCGGTTTTGGGCAGTCATAGAACTGAAATCATTCATAGATCTTATAAATCATGAAAATTAAATTTAAACGTCATCACAGGGTTATTCACAAGCCAGCTACTATAGTAGTAATGCAGCAGTGAAATTTATATACAGGTGAATCTTTGATATACAAACGGGTCTGTTTTAGATCAGGGTCTGGACGGGTCCGGGTTCGGCGTGCCGGGCCCGAAAATTTAGACCTGGAGCAAACTCTGTCTCAACAAAACTAAAACTGGTCTTCAAGAAAACATCTATTTGCTTTTGCAGAAAACTGTCTTGCTTGATATATGCAAATACTAGGTCAGCTTAATTTACTAATGGAAAATAATTGTAGTCACTGGTGTACGGAATACGGGGTAACCTAATTGGCTAAAATCGGTAAAAACCAGACATAAAATGGAACTGCCAAAGCCCCAAAGGGCCAACACAACCCGATACATTACTTTTACTTTAATTAACTAATTTATTTAGTTATTTTTCTGTTTATTAATTTACTATTTTTGTTTTATTTGAATTATTTTCAGAACGAGGCTGTGTAACTTTCTACAATGACGATGTTATGAGCTACGGCAGAGGCGTATTTCATTATCCATTTGACACGGTCAGCGGTTTCAGTCGACCTCCAACCCATCACTACTACCGACCCTTCTGGGTCGATGTGAGAAAAAACCCTCATCCCTACAGTAGTCGCCTGTGCTATGGAAATGAGCCGTACCATAAAATTCAGCTGGACATGCTGGATCGGTTCCTAAACAAGTATAAGGTACATATGACTTAAAGGCAGTTAATGAAGAGTGGGAGATTGAACGCCGTCACGAGTCACGACCATAGGAAACTGTGCTTGCAACGAACGCTAATTAAATTGATCTTTCCAATCTTTAATCTCAATCACATCCGTAATCCTAGTCTAATCTAAATCTTGACAATCGTTTTGCTAATTTCTGAAAACGGTCAGAAATGAGATATTTGTTTATTTATTTAATAGTAGGAGGCGGTGAGCGCTACTCCAAAGGTCTTGCCAAATAGCGATTATGCTAGAACGAATATTTAGAAGCGTTTTTAGGAATGATCTGTTGCTATTTTTTATTTTAGGGATATTGTCAGTTTTCATTTACCTTTATCATGATTGCTCACGATCTGCCGGAAGACCTGGAGCGAATGGACGACGATTTAGTTCAGTTTTTAGACCGAAATTTCGATCAACTCAAAAATTCCGGTCTTGTCATCATGGGAGATCATGGTCATCGAGTATCGGCGATCAAATTTTCCTATATCGGAAAGTTGGAAGAAAGGCTACCACTTTTTACCATTTCATTACCCCCAATGTTTAGGCTAAAGTTTCCTGGAAAGATAGATCAGTTACACCATAATAGCCATAGACTCAGTAGCCAATTTGATATTCACCACACATTACTTGACTTTATTTCCGGGTTTTCCAATCGAACGATTGGCAGAGGACTAAACCTGTTTAGTCCAATTCCGTTAAGTCGAACCTGCTACGAAGCCGGAATTCCGGAAAACTTTTGTACCTGTCTGGAAGATGAAGGAACCTTCCGGTTTACAGAAACGGATTTCATAAATCGCTGCCTGCTGGCGATAATCGAGAAAGCAAACCTACAAAACCGGAAGAATGACTGTACCAAGTTCACGAGTGCAAATCTGTTACGATCAACAAAGCGGCAAGTAAACAATATGGTGCTTCAAGCTTTACGACACCAAAATCCAGACGACCTGGCTTTGCTGTCTCATAAAGCGAGGGCAAGCTCAGTTCACATTGAGCTTACTGTGAAACTGGCGCCTGGAAATTTCAAAGTTGCGGCGATTTTACAATATTATGAAACATTAGATCATTTAAACATAATCGGTCCCTTACGCTTACTCAGTGGATACAATAGCTTGTGCTGGAACAAAACCATGCCATTTTGTATTTGTTGATTGTAATCTTCAGTTGTAGGTATCAAAAGTAGTACACAATGAATATTTATTAGAAAATACTTTTTGCCAATAAAAGCAGCTGTAACAAAAGTGATTAGACGGGGCTCTGACCTTTGCTGCACAGAGGCAGACAGCGAGAAGATGAAGATCAACGCTTAGGGCTGAGGACTGCACTAAGCTAGCCTAGTGTTGGTCTAACCAAGGGTACATACCTAATAACTAAGAGTGTTGTGGAAATTTCCTTGTTAGAAAACTATACGAACTTCAGAACTAATATGCAAATTAGAAATACCGAATTTCCGTAATATGCAAATTTTAGCCAATATTTAAAGGAGGGAATTTTTGTCATTTTCGGTCACTTTCGATTGAACTCCAAATCATCATGAAATTAGAGCAGCCACTCCCAGAATCAAGATTAGAGGTTGGTTGAAAGAGTTGGGGTAGTTTAATTCAAAATTGTAATTGTACACGGTCATTTTGGATTTTCCTTGTATAAAATTGTTGTCTTTGAAATAAATTCAGTTTGGTTTCACTTTTACTGTTAACTTCAAAAGCACACACTCAGCACGAACCAAGCAATCTCTCTTTCCTTTCGCAACAAATTTCCATAGTGTGACAAGGGTCACACTCTTTGTTATTTTGTACTCTTGGTCTAACCTAATCCAGACGGTCTGCACTAGGGTACGTGAGTTCAGCTCACTTGTAGAAACAGTCGTCAAGAGAACAGTTCTGTTAAAGTGGTGATTCCTTTTGGGCACATATTGTTGGTTGACGGCTCAAACCAAGATACAATTTGATGAAACTTTCCAAAATAAGTTCTTTTAGCATTCTAACACCCTCCGCGCATCGCGCAATCCCGCTTCAAAACTTCGACGTCTCCGTTCAGCGTGGTTTTTGTCAATTTTTGACAGTTAGGCAGTTGCTAGTTGCTACACAGCTATGATTATATTCATTCGAAAGATCTTGTTAAGCTCTACATTTTTGCTTTATAAAGTACCTTTCTAGCTTTTCGCTATCGTGAGATATAGTCGATTTTCCTATTTTGGCGTTGAAAACTTGTCATTTTTGCAGAAATCAAATAATCCGCCATTTCTTGAGCTACGTAAGCCGTAAAATTAAACTACGAGTGTCAATTTGAAGGTCTCGTCGAGACCGATTATCCGTGACATTATAATCTTCTAACTGCTACCCCGTACGCTGCTATCATAGAAATTTGTAATGAACTGAGTTGGATTAAATGGAACGTTAGATTGATTTGATTCGATTTCAAGAAATGGGGTCGTATTGGCTAGCAGGGTTCACTTACACGGAAGGTCAGCGCGTTTGCCTAATTTAGACACACTTAAGTACCAGATTCCCGAAAGGTGGTTTGCCAAAATCGGGGATCTTTACAGCCAACCTGTTAGGGGTGTTGTCGTGAATTCGTTTTAGATAGGGGTCGTTAGGATGATCGCAACAGGACCGTTTTCAGCAATGAGATCGCGACAGGATCTAGTTCAGCAATAAGATCGCAACCGGATCTGACTCAGTAAGGCTGTTCCTAACTAAGTCTAGATGAATACGCAATAATTTATTGAACAACAACAGGTTCCGATATAATTTAGAATCAGTAACAATAAGGATAATAAAATAAACAAACAGGGGCACCAGACAATGTTCAACTCAATTATTAACAATATACGATCAAGGTACAAGGTACCAGGGTTGCCAACTCTTTTGGTATGTTAATACTTTAAATTGACCGATATTGGGAGAAGATTAGTTACTAGTAATTCGACTACTGATTCTTTCTTTCTTCCTCTTTTCTTACTACAACTAGTCGGACCTAAAGTTCTGTAATGAGGCGGCGTGACGTCAGTCCTCTATAAATATTATGTATATGTGTTTGAATTTATTTTAGGTTGAAATTGTGCTAGGAAAGTTATTCTGAAAGTAATTTGTAATGTTGGAAATTTGTATTGAAATTGTGTTTTGAAATTTGTTTGAAATTTGTGTGTGAAAGTCTTTTGCTTGAGTTTCGTGCGCCTATGTGTAAAATATGTATATGTGTGTCAGCCAGCCTAGCCAATAGGTGGCGCTGTTGAGACGTCTATTTTCTCTCGAAGCCTCTCCCAGCATCTCACTTTTCAAGGGGGTCTCAAAATTTTCCAATCAAATTCTTCCACGCTCTTTCAAAACTGGTCTTGTCTAGACGTCTCAAAAACTCAGTCAGTCTTGTTTCTTTTCTCGTCCTGTGCGGTCGTGCTTTATCACTGCAGTCTCTCCACATTATACTTATTTGCTGTGCCTTGCTTTACATGTTTAATCAGTCTAAAGTGTTGGCCTCTTTAGACTTTAGTCGCTCCAGGTTGACCCTGTAGAGCTAGACGTGTCATATTTAATTCACTCCTTATTCATTTTTAAATCTATTGTTCTTATCTCCTTTTGATGTTTCTAAAAATTACTTTGAATATTTAGGTTCTCTTTTTTAGTTAGGTTTGGCCTTTGTAGTCTTTCTATTGTAGTTATTGTGTTTTGTCGGGAAGCTTTGTTGTCTCATTTTGTGCTTAATACGTCCTTAGTCTCTATAATTTTGTCTTATTTACACTGTAGTTTACTCTAAATTTTGTACGCAATTTTCGGGGTTCGCCCCTTTGTCAAACATATTATTTTCCAGTAAATGTGGTCTCTTTTCGGACCATTTTAGGGTGTCATCTTAGCCTAGGTTTTTGTTTTAGAATTGTATATTCGGTAAGTAGGGCTTTTCTAAGAATATTTGGGTAGGTAGTTAGTTATTTTTAAGCATGTACTTTTCAGCAAATTTTGGGGTAGGTCTCTACTAATTGAGTCTTTGCTCTTCATCGGTAGTTAAACTCCATTCGGTAAGATTCACTTAGGTTATTTTGGCGAGGTTAGTTGGGTCGACTGGAACTACATCTCCTCCAGGTTCGACGTTCTCCTTGTGCACAGTTTCCCACTCGTAAAGTTTGGTAGTTCGTACGCTTCCAACTTTACAGTTCAATCTAAACTAACTTTGGGTTCCTCTTCTTCAGGTACTGATTACAGGGTACAGTCAGGTATTATGCGTACGTGTGAGTTGCGTATGTTAAGTTAGCTTCCTTTTATCCGTCTAATCACAAAACCAAATTAATCAACAATTAACCGATAATTGATTAAATTTAAAGATATTACACTTATGTTCGGAAAGGGTGAGCGGGCTTAGATCTGGTATTAAAGATTCTCAAGGAATCCCACAGATCTAAGGCGGCTATCGGACGGTGGAGAGTACAGACACAGGGGTCGGTCTAGGCGGGGAGTTACCAGGAGATGCCCGAAGTATAATTAATATAATTTAAAAGATTATAATTTAATAGATGCTCTTCTTTGAATCAGACTTCGCAGGATCTAAGTGCAATTCCGATAGACTGGTTAGGGTTAGACCTAAGCCAGAGACCGGGGAGCCTGAGCTCCCAGAACAGGGAGGCATAGAGCGATAACCAATTTGAACATGATTAATTCTTTTAGAGAAAAGTGTTAAAAGATAATGACAAGGTTCGGGTACGCGTAGGTTTCAATGGTTCCCAATTCGATTCGGTTCCAGCGAAGGTCTCTGCCTTAGATACTAAACTCCTGAATTCATATAGTTCTCAGTGCTGTGTACCTTTCCAAAGCTACTGTTCCTGATTAACCAACTGATAATGACGATACGGACACGATTCCAATAAACCACTAATTATCGACTTGAGCTACTGATACTGATACGACGCTTCAGACTGATCATCCACTGATACCAGGCAGATGGTCAGATGATACCAGGCAGATCATCCACTGATACCACTGATACCAGGCCTTTCTTGCAATTGCTACTTTTCTGTGATTCATTAGAAGATGGTTCAAGGCGATTTGTAATTCAACATTTACAAGCAGGGCTGACAGGGAGTGTCTGGCGATATCACGTTTAACTTTCAGAATTACAAGCTGACATAAAAGTTTGAGCAGAAGCAATAATACTCATTACAAAACTGCAAACCAGACCGGAATTGGTTGCTCCGTTAGTAATTACGAGCGAGGGCGAGAGTTATTGTTTAGCATTATTTTTCTTAATGTTGGACCTTTAGGAAAACGGTTAACATGAGCTTTTTAATTTTCATGATAAAAGCTTGACATAAAAGTTTGGATAGTTTTACCAGCATGTTACAGAAGACTACCAATCAGAATAGGTTTGCCCATTTGGTTGACACAAACAAGTGAGGGCACGAATGGCACAGTCCTAACTAATAAACATTCATACAGACCTAGTGTACTTGCAAAATGGACCAGCACGGAGTCCTTTTCTTTTGCGATTCGTCCGCTCCTTGAGCATAGGACTACCTACGCGGACGAATCGAGGACCACCTGGTAGTTACAGCCTATTCTGGGAGTCCCCGTGACTCTGAATTAGGCTAACTGCCTAATTTGCATACTATAACGATACGACAGTGGACACTCGTTAACATTCGCACGCTCTTTCGGGCATCCATCGGTAAGCGGACATCAGTAATTTATTCATAATCATACAATTTCCTGCATAGTATGGGAATTCTATGCTAATTCCACAGGTACAAATCCCATGCACCCGATGGGAATTGACATACGACTAAGTTTCGGGATAATCCATACTGACAGCGTTTTCAGGCCAATTAGAGTACCTCTTTAAACTAACAACATTAGTTTTAGTACAACTATGATTTGAGTAATTATTACTGAGGGCTACAATCAATATTTCAATGTGCTAAGTTGATAGCATTCTGGATCATCCCAATTATGCAACTCATATGACTGACAGACATTCAACTAACCCAATTAATGTACTACTAATTTTCAAAATGTGATTCGACTGCTAATTATTGTTGGACAACAGTTATCAAGGTAAGGATGAGGGATATGAATTTGAGACAGGTGATCATTAGTTGGGTAGTTTCTTAACAGCATTTATACGAATATGGCAATCCTCACAACCCCTATCGTACAAGGGGAGTTTCCGCGAGTTGCCGATTACTCAGTCAAAACATTCACTCATCAGCCATACAAAACAAACATTCAGCATTCATACAATTCAAACATTCCTAAAAATAGGTTAGTTTCGGAACCTCATGTTCCATGAGGGGTTTACCCGAATAACCATTTTACGTAAATTTAGGGACGCATTTACACAATAACTACATATTACTAATAAATGTCTAACTATTAAAAACAGATTACTTAACTAAATCCAAGTTCTATGTGCATATTTGGTTTCTAAATTTTGAACTTTGTTGAGCTCGGATTTGGGCTTTTGCAATTCTACAGAATTGCTTTGTAAAAGAAATTTTGTGAAAAATTGACTCTTATAAGTTTGGTGAAACTTTATATAAAATTCGAAAGAAAGCCAGTGAGTAATAATTGCTCGGCAATTATTACTAACAACAAAGTTAAATTAAGCTAAATACACAGTTAACTAAAAACTACAGAAAAATTAGGAAGCCGGCCATTCCTCTCAAAACTGCTTAATAATAAAATAATTAAAAGTAATATCAACTCATGGTTTTAGGATTAATTTAAAATGACCTGTATGATTTTGATACCTAGTAGTTTTAAAGCCGACCTAACGCTAAAATAAAGCATAATAATAAAACTGGTGTTTTAAAACAATACGATGCCTTTTGTGAAACCATGGCCGGCAACTCCTAGTTGCCGGCTGTGGGGAGAACAATTCAACTAACTAACTTATAAATTTCAGAGCCGTAATTAAGGGGCTCCCTAACTCAGAACTCAGAGGTTGGGTCCCACTCAAAATCCCGTACATACTACAAAAGTAACCCCAAAAGTGATAAATAAAAGGTAGAAAGGAAAACAGAACATTTTGCTGTGAAAAGAATAATTCTGTGGCTTGACTAGAAAGGTGAGAAGGACAAAAGGAAAGCGAAATGGACATGTCTCGTCCCTATTTTAGAAATCATAAAATAATAGCAACTAAAGGTTTAAGGAAAATTAAATCGGCTCGGAAGCCCGACATGCTATGGAACAGAAATATGGCGCAAAGGCCCATCATGCCATGGAAATGAAGATTGGCCATAAGGCCTAAATACTGGCGGAAAATCGGGGTATATAGGCCCAAAAAGTGTATAAAAAGGTGGCGCAAAGGCCTGAAAAGCATTGAAAAAGGGGCCAAACGGCCAACATACAATATGCAAAATTTGGCCAAAAGGGGCCACAATATAATTCCTAATTTTTTTATCCTATTGGCAGGTCAAGGCCGGACATAAAAGGTCCATATGGCCACTCAAGTTGTTAGTGTTCGTGCGTTAACTCAGTTCTTCCTTTTCTGGCCAGTGCGGGCCAGAAAAGGGTCCTTAGGTGCGTTCTATGGGGGGCGTGCATTGCTATTTTCCCGTGACACACCAGTGTCACGAGAAGCAATACACGCGGGGAAAGGGGACTTCTAGCGACCGCTCTCGGCCGAGTCTCAACGAACACTGATTGAAATTTTGAAAGTTTGGGGCGAGCGACAGCTCGCTGACAGCTTGTAATTAGCGCGGTTCCCTTTAATTTTGGGGGAAGCTTCTAGAAGTTTCTAGAAGCTTCCTATCTTTTACACGTCCGGATCCAGGCTCTTTTTGGCCTGGGGACCAGCTGCGGGGCCTACTTTTGAGGCAACTAGGCCCCCTTCAAACCAATAGGATAGCGAAAAGGTGTATACTAACTCTCTTTTCGAGAGGCAATTCTTCTGCTGGACTAAGGCCGGCCTAAAGTTCATGTGAGGACAGCCTCCCAGACAATATGACTGGACTTGACATAAAGGTTACGTAAGCCTTAAGTTAAGTTACACCTTTTTAAAGAAACTAAAGTTACGAAATGGCAAACATTTTACTAAAACATTTTTGACCATAACTTTCTTAATTTTGGGAGTTAGGAAATAAAATTTACATTTTTGGAATCAGCGAAGAATTGTCTTTCAAATAAGCCTAAGTTATGTTTCCACATAAAATTTCACCCATTACGTAATTTTTACCTAATTAGCACTAATTGACCCTAATTAACACTAACTAACTCATATCATCATTAATTTAACCCAATTAACATCAGGAATGAAAAATTTAAGCTAAACGGCACTAAATACAACTACCTACGTCTAAATATCGCTACCTACGCACATCTAACTATTGTAAAGGTTTGGTTATTGATAATAA
>JASAND010031203.1:0-81025 GCA_030248195.1 Trissonchulus latispiculum
TTGTTATAATACTGACGTGACGACTAATATATTAATGGGGGGGGGCTCGCTACTAAAATCGACTTGCCCCGACTTTGTCCAATTGGCCTACTTTTTGGCGAAGATACAGAGCATGGGTGTGGTCAACTAAATATTGGGTACTGAGACCTTAGTTGCCTTCTAGCCATGTGCAGCCGTCGTGTTTATGTGCCCGACCCCCATTTTTCGCAACTACTAACATAATTAATTAAAAATTGCTACTGACTGTTAAGCCTAAGCTTCAAAGGCTGATTTGGCTGATTTGAACTGAAACTGATTTGGCACATATGTTCCTACCCACAGAACAATTAGATGTCTGTATCTTATCTGCATCTAAGGGAATTACTCTTCAAACTTGAAGTTTCGGTAAAAATTTAAAAATTTCTGCTAACGAAAGGAAAATTTCATTACTCGTGCGAGCTATAAGGCTTTAATTTGGCATAAAAGGAGGCCCTATAGGAGTACTCATTTGTGTCAAATGGCAAAAAATTCTGCCGCGTGAAAATTTTTTATGTAAACTTTAATCTTCAAAACTTACCGAAACCGCCATTTTCACTCTGTCGGATCCTGTGTAGAGGCTTTCTGCCGCCATAGAAGTCGCAAACCTTCACTAATCGAGCTGAAATCTTTTGTGGGGGTGTTTTCGACCTCGCTGAGTTCAAATATCTCAAAAATGTTAATTTCAAAACATTAGTTTTTTCGATTTTTGGGGTACCATTCCCCAAAAAAGATTAAAGTTGACATAAATTTTTTTACGCGCCAGAATTTCTTGCCATTTGGCACAAATGGGTACTCCTATAGGGCCTCCTTTTAAGCCAAATTACAGCCTTATAGCTCGCACCAGTAATAAAATTGCCCTATCATTAGCCAAAAATTTTTACATTTTTGCCGAAACTTCAACTTTAAAGAGTAATTCCCTTAGATGCAAATAATACAGACATCTAGTATTTTTCTGCAGGTAGGGACATATGTGCCAAATCATATTGGCAAATGGCAGCTTTGAAGCATGGGCCTAGCAGTCAATAGCAATTTTTAAATAATTATGTTGGTAGTTGCGAAAAATGGGGGGTTGGGCACATAAACGCGACGGCTGCAGATGGCTGGAAGGCAGCTAAGATATCAGTACCCGATATTTCTTTGACCACACCCATGCTCTATATCCTCGCCAAAAAGTAAGCCAATCGGACAAAGTCGGGGCAAACCGTTAGTAGCCCCCCTCCCTTAAGTATATATTTTTGTTAAATTCTGCTTTTGGTACATGAAGATTGTTGTGCAGAATAGAGAAGTGAGTAGCCAAATGGCACTTGAACTTTCTGGCAGAAACAAATTAGGATATACACTACCAAAATCTTAAATCCTTAAAGATATTTGGAAGATAGAAACTCCTCATTCAGAAAACCTTGAAGCATGCTTAATTAACTTAAAATTCAAATCTGTATGTGAGATTGTAAAAGCGAACTTTCACTTTTTGCTCAGTGTGAGTTAGTACTATCATTACTATTATTACTTGTTCTCTTGGTACTAATACACGCAGATAGTAGGGCTTTTCAAGAAAGAGTTACCGTAATTATAGGTCGTCAAGCATAATCGATAACTAAATGATTAATTAGTCAATGTCATTGTCAAAGTCATTGTCATTGTGAAAGTCAGTGTTATCAGAAACTTTAAAACGCAAATTCCCATTGATTCTTGAAAACTCCTTCATGATTTAGTATCTAGATAAATGAGTATTCTTGGATGGCAGTGATTACCTAAAACCTACAAAAAACTGTCAATGCCGAAATCCCAAGCACGGAAAACGCAGAATGTTAGTTGGATTAAATGGTGAATACATGTGTGTGGCTAGCGGATTTGGGAGAAATAGGCGTTTCTGCTTTACAGGAGAAGTTTTGCCATTTTTTATCAAAAATTTTCGAAAAAACCGGTTTGAGTGGCTTTAGCGGCCTCTCTACGGAAGTGAGATCCAGTATTGGACGTGTGATCTCTGTATCCTCTCTTGCGAAAGTCAAAAATTGTCGGTGATTTAATCTAGACAACTGCTGCGTTTGGATACAGGTACAGTGAAAAAAGAAACTGTGAATATTGCATCCTAATTACTCTGGAGATCAAAAACCCGCAACCCTCTGTTTAGTATAGCGACACCAAACCGATCGCATAAATTTAAGTTAAATTATGCTAGTTTGGAGCCGAACTTGTTAATGTATGAAATAAGTGCACCGAAACTGATGTCAACTCACATGTCTAGTTAAATGGTGGCATTGTTGGAGTATTTGTATTTGGCGATATAAACCTTCTCCTATCTGTTATGTATTAATGGTAAAAACACGTGATTAAACTGGAGTAGTTATTCGCTGTTACGTAGCTGACAGTGATGTTAGCTTCAATTTGCATGCCATGTTATTGAAAAGGTTAACAACATGTTACATAAACTGATATCTGAACTAGTGGGACTCTAACGTGTAAAAATTGTCCGGCACTTCCCAAGACACTTCGTCGTTGAAAAACTCTTGACTTTCTTCTAGGTTTCTCCAAACTTTCAACTTCAAGATCAAACCTAAAAATAAAAATGCAAGCAAGTACACCGCTGCTGAGATTGCTAAACGGCGACATGTGGAAACTGTGAACTTGATATATATTATGATGAGGATCGGATCATATCGGTAGCCAAAATCACCTACCGAAACCGATTCGATCCGCCGATTGGCCGGCGATCCGATCCAATCCGATCCGATCCAACCCCGGATCGGACCGATCTGATCCGATCCGATCATAATTTTCATTTTCAATTCCAGACTCTTAAATTGCTATAACTTCCCATTTCCCATTATTTTGCAAAACTCTTGATAAAACTTCGCATCTGACTCGCATTGGATAAAATTTTGAAAGTCCGTATCAGAAACTGCAGCTGCAAAATGACGTGAAGTCAGCTTTGAAAAATAACTATTTGCTTTGTTTTGGGAGTTTAAGATCTAGTGATAACTATATAAAAGATAGTGAGAAGAGAAGATAAGGATAAAACAAGGAGGACATAAAATTGAACTAGTGTCGAATTATGAAATTCTGAATAAATAATTTGCGTTCAGTAAAGATTGGAGGTTCGAAGTTGAGTGTGTAATATGTCTGACTTCCCTACTTAATCGCTAACCAACCTTAAAATAGACGACAACTGCCCTAATTTTTACAAATCACAAGTTTACTATCTTAACCGAAATACCAAATTTGACGGCAAATAAAAATTACAAAACTAATATATTTTCCACAAAAGTTCCAAAATAATTTTCACAAAAAAGAAAACTAACAATATTACTGGACAAGCACTAAACAATGCACCACAAAATCAACAGAATATAAGGGGGTAACAAACCTTACAGAGGACAAAAGGGGAAATACCCCCCAAAAATAGATCCCCAGAAATGGCGCCCAAGGATACACGAAAATGGCGGAGAGAAGAAAAACGCGCCCAACCGATCGGCAGCCATACAAAAAGGAGAAGTGAATGATTGCGCGGTCAAAATCAGAGAATTGAAATATTAGCTAAATCCGGCCTTGGACCGTACACAGAAGAGTCGTTTATGTTGATTTGCATAAAGGTAGCACTCACTTTTTGCATAATTTTAAATGAAATCAAGGAAATATTCTACAGATTACCCCCTCTTTTGAAACGCGCGCCATCGCCGCGGCCTCCAGGCACATAGGTTAGTAATAAAATTTGCGTTAGCCTACGTACCATAGCTACTAGTATAGATAAAATGCGTTTTAGAAAAAATGGGATAAAGGTAAAAAGTTTGCGTGATCCTCGAGGTGCACTTCTCGGGAACACTACTCGGGCCCCACACTTATACACATATTAGGGGATTCCGAGACACGGGTAAAACTACGCCGGAACATACCGGGGGTACATTCAACATATAACGGACTTTGCCGACATACAAATACAAAGAAAAGTGGGACAAGCCCTTCAGCCGCGACTAGAGCGCACATTACAAAACAGGACATAATCCGAAGATATAAATTTATAATAAAATATATAGAAATGATACAAACAAAAGCGAGTGCCAACAAGAGCGCTCGAAAAGTAAGAAGGGAAAATTTCAATTATGGAAATATAGAGATAATTGTAGAAAAAGTTCACATACACGAAGTCAGATCTTACAGGGGGTAGGCAGCGAGACTCGAGGGGAGACTCAATTTCAAATGCTCCCACGGAGCGAAATAAATCAGAAAGGAGAGTATTTCAAACTCGAAAGGGTGGTCTCTCCTGAGCACCTGCCCGCCCCAACATACAAAAATATAGTAGAATCTTTAATAAATGCCAAAGATTTATAAAGCACAAAATAAAGCAAAGTTGGCATAGCTGCTTGAAGTAGACATGGCAAAAATAAGGCTGGTATGAATGGCAGTATATGTAGAAAAATTTTGAAGTTAAAGTAAACCCGTGACTATTTTTGGAAAGAAAAAGTGAAACAAACACCATGTTAAGAGAAACAAAAGACACGAAAAGATTAAGAAAAATAGAGTAACATACAACACATATAGAACAGCCAAGCTGAGCTAGAGGGAGCCCATAAGAAAAGAATATCTCAGAAATATGAAAAATAGAAGAAACAGAATTTTAATTAAAATTTATAGAAAATTTTAAATCAGGAGAAGAAACCCACAACAATGACCAAATATAGACCCCACCCAACCACGGTTAATGCTAAATCTGTAAAGAACATAGAAAATATAGACAGTGAACGACAGTTAGTAAAAACGGGGAAAGGGGGAGGGGGGACGGACGAGGTAGAGGGACATACAACCGGGTTCATCACAACAATCACAAGATTTGACTTTATAAAGTTCAAACGATCATAAGTAGCTCCAGGCTGTGGGAGAGATTTCGGATTCCAAGCACCTAAGGACGAGTCCCATACCATATCACCGGACCACAACCTCCGGACCACTGGGCGGATGCCCCACGGCATCAAGCGCCCGCTCAACCGAAGCCATCACCGCCAGCCTTCCAGACACCGAGCCAGGCCCATCCAAGCACCAGATGTAGACATAGGGGCCAACCCGTATCACATATGGGGCAATACACTCACAAACAAACAAGCAGTACAGCAGGGGAACACTCGCCGTCAATGGGGACAGGGGGGGAGGGAAGGGGAGCAATAAGTATAATACAGAACAATCAAACAAAAATGGAATAATATACGACATGTATATATGTGAATAAGCATATAGGCACGATGCCTAACAATAACAAACGAGATACTTGGGCAAAAGCCCACAATACATATATATGAGGCCCGATTAATTTAGAGAGTGTAGGCAGAAACCGACGGAACCGTTATCTTCCCTATGGGGAAAACGCAGGCACCGTAGGAGACGCCAAATCAGAGAAAGTGGAAAATAATTCTCAAGAGTCAAAACTGCCGGTCCGGGGCTGACCGCCCACCGTTACCTTCCCTGTGGGGATAGCGCAGGCGACGAGCAGCCACGGACCCGCCGAGATGCGGCACGGTGTTAAGAATACCCCAGTACTATTGCCTATACGGTTAAAAATTAATATGATGAAATGCAGAATACAAAATAC
The DNA here is from genome assembly GCA_030248195.1 of Trissonchulus latispiculum. Classification (NCBI taxonomy): domain Eukaryota; kingdom Metazoa; phylum Nematoda; class Enoplea; order Enoplida; family Ironidae; genus Trissonchulus; species Trissonchulus latispiculum. The sequence continues at coordinate 5,597 of JASAND010031203.1, forward strand.
CCACCCATGTATAATGTCAGAATCAAAATTTCAAAATTCAAAGAGTAAATATAGATAGAAACGATTTATTCGATTTAGAATAGAAATCAAATTTATTCAATTTATCTAATTATTTATTAATCGGATCTAATTATAAATTCGTAAGAGATATGAAATTTAATCAAGTTTTATGAAAAGAGAGAAGAAATTTTATCATGAAGAACAAGAGAAAATTCAAGTTTATCATGAAAATGAATAGAAGAAATTATTAAATCAAGAAATGCGCTAAAGAAACTAGAAGCGGTGCTACAGAAAAAGTTAGTGTAAAAATTTATGCATGCAAGTACCCTTTTAATAAAATGAGCTTTTCAAGAAATATTACTTTTATCCAGAATTTATAGAACGACATGAAAAAAGAAAACCCTAGGAAAGCTGATTTGAAATTAATTAAGTTAATTCTTGTTTTAGGGTACTAAAAGTGAATGTTGTAAGGTAGTAAAAGGCAACATAACCTACAACAAAATAAATTAAAAACTTTTCCCCCAAACCCATGCGGCATAAACACAGGAGTCATGCGCTATTCGAGAACAGAATTTTCTCCCAATCAAGCAAAAATATTTTTTGATAATAGCAAAAGATTTTTTAAAGTAAACAGAAAAATTTTACAACCCCCACCATTCAAACAATACAAGAACAGAAGACATATACCACGAATCAGGGGGCCGGTACCAGGAACCCAAGAGGGTAGGAACCTAAAACATAAAACAAAAATAATTAGTCACAAAATTAATAAAATCATAGGTTAAAACTAGCGGATAATTAAAGCAGCGTTAATAGGTGTACGTGTGAACACAACATGCCTAATCGCGGCACGTGCCTGACAGACCGGTGCACGGAGTGAACATTGAGCTTGTGCCGAGGTCGGCACAGTAAAACCAGGTGAACAGAATGGAGGGTAAAATTGGAAAACGGCCTGGTCAAAATTTACTGGTCCAAAATTGTTCACATTACGATTTTTTTAAATGGCATGTATAGGGTTTCCTGCACACAAAATTGTAGCCACCCCAGTCTAGTTTCATTTTTAACTGTGCCGACCTCGGCACAGAATTTTTAAAATTTTTTGAATTGAATTTGAATTAAAAGAATTGCTAACAATAAACATCAATTGGTTCCCCCACAGCATTCACCCGTTGGATTACCATGCAAAATCTTTCCGTTCAAAAGAAATTAATTTGGCTAGAACCGACCTGCGCGCAATGGTCGGTCCAAGGGAACACTTCTTAGAAAGCAGACATGAAAATAAACTCATACTTTTGAGAAGCAAAGATAAAAAATGTATCTCATTGAAGTAACAAATTTTACCCCTGCCCGGTCATAAAACGCGTCGGGCCGTTTGCAACCGGCCCAGCGCGTCATAGCCAAGCATAGTAGCAATTCAAAATTCTTACCAATACAATCGGAAAACTTATGCTAATCCGGGTGGGGTCCGTGAACTTTTGACTCCGTAGAAGACTGTCCGTTGCCACCTGCCAACCCGCTGGAAAGAACTGGAAGAAAGGCGGAGGAAACTTGTACCTGAAATTAAATGAAAAGTGAAATTTTTCGCACGTGTAATGTGAAACTGCGACCAGGCAGCTGTGCGTAAAATGAGAATACGAACAAAATATAAAACATCTGGAGTTAAAGTGTCAAGTTGAAAGTATGGTTAAAAGGTGCAGGTTAAAAGTGTGTACCGAAACCATTGAAGCTAAAATAGTAAAAGGCAATAGTACTAGGGATATAGAATACAAAATATAGAAATACCTGAGACATGTGTACGTACATAAGTACGAAAGACTACATTTTAGAATTTTTAAAGAAGATTATTTAAATCAAATTGAAAAATAAATCCTATAAATTTGAATCAAACGAAAAGTAAAAGAGAAAACGCCTTAAAGTATTTCTTTCAAAAAATATTTTGAATAAGGACTTTCAATAAATTAATCAGGCCAAGCAAACGACATACTAATCATCGGGGTTTACCCCCTCTTTCGAAAATTAACTTGGGACAGGGAGGGTTGGACTAAGTGACTAGGAGTTGTAGGAGTTACTGGAGCGGTGTCTACCCCCTCTTTTGAAATTTCAAGATGCAGGCCTTCTTGTCGGACCCCGGACGGCAAGGGAGGTGGGGGCCGAGCCCCCAAGGATGGAAGTGTCCCCACATTTGTATACATCACCGCAGGCGCATCGGCACACCAATTTGCTATAAATTCCGAGCAAATTTCGTCTGATGACAATAATGGGTGGTGTATTCCTTGCATGTTTACTTCATTAGTAGAAAATAACAAGTCCCAGTGAAAACGTTTCATGAAATCAGTTCCTATTAAAATCTCACGAGAAAAGTTAGGAACCATATGAAAAAACCACCCATATTCTTTACGCCCTACCGTGAAAATTATAAAAACTTTAGCAGAAAGTTTTAACGGCGTGTCGTTCGATGCCACTGCGGTGATGGGATCCGGTTTCTGAAATCGAACATTGGCGCCCCCCTTCAATATTCTCTTAACTGTCCGGGGACTGACAATGGATATTGCTGCTCCGGAATCAATAATAGTCAAAAGTTTGGTCCCGCCGGAGGTGACGACTATGGCTGGGATATTATCTGCTGCTACCGGATGGTGGATTTTGAGATGTAGGAGGGGGGATTTGCAAAGGTGGAGAGGGAGGAGGCTGAGTATGATACAAAGGTGGAGCAGAGGGGCCCCCATGACAAATTGGGGTTGGGAAGGGGCAATCTGTTGATTTGGTAGCAAATTTCCGTACTGGTCCCGGGGAAAAGTGATCCCACCCATGTGTGAAGGCCGGGACATTTGGGTTGTGGACCCGCTTATATGCGTATTTTGAAAATTTTGCGAATTTTGGAAATTTTGGAAATTTTCCCCAGAATGGACAGGCTGGGGTAAATACGTAGACAGGGGTGGTATGGGGTCCCCTCCAGTTTGGATCATAACCACTGAATTTTGGCTATAGGCAGAATCATACACAGATCCTAGTTCGGAATCACCCGAATTGAGGGGGGGTTGGCCACCCGTACCTGGAATTTGGGCGGGTTGAAAAGCCCCGTGATTTTGGGGGACTCTTGACTGAGAATACGTATTTGAAAGGGGGACAGGTGATTTCTGGGGGGCTTCCCCCGAGCCCAACAAGGCCGAAACTACTTCTTTAGCTGCCTTTGCAGCGTCAAACCGGGGAAAGATAAAATCGTCAAAATCACGTCGAAAATTCGAATTTTCTGAATGTTGGGGGGTAGTGGGATTTTCTACAGGGTGGGGAGTAATTTGTGAGGGTGCAGAGACTGGCCCCCCAATCGTTTTTACCCGGGTCTCCCGCTGGTCCAGTGTATAATTCTGCTGCAAATTTTGGGGAGGGACAACCCTTGTGGATTGGGGGGAGCGCAAATTTGATAGGTGTAACTCAGTGGGTCCCCCCCCAAGTATTTTGTAGAGCACCAGAAAAATTAAAATTACTGCTGGGGGTTTTCCCTATGGGCAAAATTTCCCCAGCAGTAAGATTACGTCTGGTGCGAGGGGGGGGTAGGAGGGCGGACACCCCCCCGAAAAATTATAGGTGAGGGAATTGAATTTTGGGGGAGTCGATTTTCCAAATTTTCTGATTGAGAGAAATCTTGATTTTGGGGTTGGGGGAATTCCCCCTGTACTTGATCAAACCCAGAATTTGGGGGTGGTGACGCAATTATAACTTGGGGAGGTGCAGATTGAGGAATCTGCAAACTAAGATGGGGTGGATTACTTGACAAATTCTGGGGAGAATTTAATGAATTTTGGAGGGTCTGAGAATTTTGAGGGAGGTTCTGAAAATTTTGGGAGGAATTTATGGGATTTTGGGGGAGATTCTGAGAATTTTGGGGGAGATTTGATCCCCCCAACACCTCCACTGAGGTACACCTACGCACACCTACAACATTGTCTGACCCCCCAACAGCCCCAGAAGTTTGGGGGAGGTGAGAAAAATTTTGGGGGAGATCGGTGGAATTCTGGGGGGGATTCTGGGAATTTTGGGAAAAATTTTGAAAATTTTGGGGGAGACTCTGTCCCCCCACATCCCCTACTGACAACCGTGTAGATACCCCAGCATTCCCCGAAATTTGGGGGGAGTTGAACCCCCCAACTCAGTTTCCCCCAAATTGGTGGACCGTCGTTTTTGGAAAAATTGCTGGTTCAAAAAACTATCGGAATTTTCAGGTGCTTGCCCAGCAGGTAATTCCGAAAAAAGTCGGGCAGTGCCGTCACGTAATATTTTAAGGTAGCGAGTAAGTCGGGGGAAGAATCAGGCATATTTACTCAAAAGTTACGGTCGCCAGTTTGTCGAATTATGAAATTCTAAATAAATAATTTGCGTTCAGTAAAGATTGGAGGTTCGAAGTTGAGTGTGTAATATGTCTGACTTCCCTACTTAATCGCTAACCAACCTTAAAATAGACGACAACTGCCCTAATTTTTACAAATCACAAGTTTACTATCTTAACCGAAATACCAAATTTGACGGCAAATAAAAAATACAAAAACTAATATATTTTCCACAAAAGTTCCAAAATAATTTTCACAAAAAAGAAAACTAACAAAATTACTGGACAAGCACTAAACAATGCACCACAAAATCAACAGAATATAAGGGGGTAACAAACCTTACAGAGGACAAAAGGGGAAATACCCCCAAAAATAGATCCCCAGAAATGGCGCCCAAGGATACACGAAAATGGCGGAGAGAAGAAAAACGCGCCCAACCGATCGGCAGCCATACAAAAAGGAGAAGTGAATGATTGCGCGGTCAAAATCAGAGAATTGAAATATTAGCTAAATCCGGCCTTGGACCGTACACAGAAGAGTCGTTTATGTTGATTTGCATAAAGGTAGCACTCACTTTTTGCATAATTTTAAATGAAATCAAGGAAATATTCTACACTAGGGTGTAAGACCAAAAAACGTGCGTACAAACTTTCATTGCAAGCTTATATTTTTATAGTTTTTATATGTATACTTAAAAGCAATTATATTTTTAAAATCGTTCTGAAATGGAGACGACATTGAAAATCAGAAACAAATCCGGAATCCCGGGTTTTATGTACGGAAAATAAAAGATTCAAAGACGTGCTTTTATTTATGCCTATTGAAAATTTAGCTGCCGTGATCAAGGATCAAGGGTTCCGCTGCATATTTTTGCTCTTATAGTGTTTTCTACCAAAGTGCACCTAATTTTGGTATTTTCGAGTTTTTAATATTTCCGGATATTGATTTTTTCTCACGATATAGTTGTCATTTAAAGCTCTTGACGATCTGAAGACGTTTTATATTACAATCCTTGGCCATAAATGCACTCGTTTCCCAAATTCCCGAAAACAGGATTTTCCGGATTTAAATATTTTCATTACCAGCAATTATGGGTAATCACTCGAAAGGTCTTGGCGAGCTGAACAACTTTTGTAATACCACTATAGATCCCAGAAATACCAGAAATTTCCGGAAATAACGAAAACCTCCCTGTCTAGAAATGTCGAAAACCTCCCTGTCTTTTAGAAATTGGAACAATTTAAACTATACATTGGGTCCAGCTCATAAGTAATGCCCTAAAATTCAAATGTAACTGCAAAAACTATGCAGCAGTAACAGCTCTACTCGAGGATGCAAAATTTTGTCTTGAATGTGCTAAAATTTTGAAGAAATCAAAAATTTTTAATGATTTAAAATATTGACATTAAATACTAAATGGCTTCCATGATTTAAACCCGATGTGCACATGCAGGCTATTCAAAATCTCCAGTTCAGGATGATTCTAAAAAGTATTTGTTGTTGGGGCTTGCTCTTAAGTACAACAGGTGTGCTAAAACGGTCAAAGTTTGTAAGACACAAGTTCGGTCGTACAATAGCGTATACAAAAATGCATCCGGCGTAACTTGCAGACTTTTCACTTCTGAGCGAACGCACTTAGATGAAAACATTTTCTTCGAATTTCAGACAGCGCTCCTTAGTAGTTGAACACTTTTAATCATACCAAAATAGTCAGCGACACTGAGCTTAAAATGTGTTAGAGTAGTAAATGAAAATATTAGAGAGCAATTCCGTTTGACTGTTTTATATTTACATATACATACTTATTTATCCAGAGAAAAAATAATTACAACAGAAAATTCAACATTTGAACAAAATTCAAATGAAAGAATTCGAAAATTTCTTCTAAAAGATTTTGCAATGTTGTAAAATTTGGTACAAATTGACAAATTTTGCCTCATTTGCCGGATCGGCTATCCGGAAAAATTAAGCCGGTCCGATCCGGCCGATCCGATACAAAAATTTGATCAGATCTGATCCGCCGTTCCGATCCACATCACTAATATATATGATGTCATGCAGCTTCATGACAGTTTAGGGAGTCGCGAAACGAATAATCAAAAAAAGCTGCTACTTCACTATTCTACGAAAAATAAAATATATTTTATTGAAGCATTTGTAGCTTTGCCACTAGGTGACGCTGTTATATTCTCAAATTCGTTCTCTTCTTTTGGAGAATAGATCAGAAAAGTAGCTGTCCATTTCTGCAGCCTTAGCAACCAATTGAATTCTCTAAAATTTCACAATCTTTTTTTGATGATCGCCTTTCCTTTTTCCTTTCCTGCTTTTTCCGTTCCTTCAGTCCTGCTTTCCTGCTCCCTTCAATCTTGTTCATTCACTTTGAGTGATAGGTTGTATATTCTCAAGTGTTCCTATGGCTTAGCTTTTATTGAATTTATTTTATAAATTGGTGACCATTCAACTTGTTCAAGTTCATCCATGTCCAAGGTGACGTTGTTGAGCTTACTATCTGTGGTTTGAAAATTTATGTCATTTATTTTCTCGAAAGTTTTAATGCAGACTTTTCGTAGCTTTGTGAATGTTTGGTAACAGCCGTGACGACCTAGGGACGTAACCATAGGGTATCTTGGTGGGATATTTAGGGATTATCTATTTGGTTTAGTTAGTTTATGTAGTAAATAATAATTCTTTGATTTTGTAAAATTTCATTCTTTGAGCTATTTCTTGTGAAAAGTTTGGTTTTGCATTCCCACTGCGTTCTCCTTGTGCACAATTTCCCACCAGTAAAGTTTGGTTGGTTGCTCACCACCAACTTTACTGCTCTTCTTCTGCACGCACCGTGGACATTTTGCAGTCCTCAAGGGTTACCACGCCGTGTACAGACAGGAAGTTGAACGAGGGTGCAAAATGAATTGATCGACAATTTTAGTCATCTTTACAACAGAATTCTTGAAACAGCACAATTTTGGAGCAAGAACACAAATATTCAAGCAAAAATGATGTAAATGGTAACTCAAATTTAAACACTACCTTGTATCTCAGACTTTTGATTATTTATTTAATTAATTAATTAGTTATTAATTATTTGATAATTTGTTATTTAATTAATATTGATTGATTGATTGATTAACTAATTTCTTAGTTCGTTAATGAAAATTTATGGTACCTGTGAACAGACCACCAAGAATGGCGAAGCCTAGAGAAGTGGCCAAGCCAGCCATCTGGAAGCCAGCCTGAACTAAACCAGTTCTATCCGGATGTACCAATACTGAATCGCCGTGACCTCGTCCCGCAAAAATTGTTAATAAACTATAATATGAAAGGAAACCCTATTAATCAATCGCAAAGCAGAAACATCCAAGAAAGTAAACACTTAGTTGAATTTAAGGTGGTGATTCCTTTTGGGCACATATAACAATATGTGCCCAAAAGGAATGTTGAAGGCTCAAACCAACATGAAATTTGATGAAACTTTCCAAAATAAGTTCATTTGGTGTTCTAACACCCTCCGTGCAATCCCGCTTCAAAATTTCGAAATTTCCGTTCAGGACGGTTTTCGCCAATTTCTGACAGTTGAGCAGCAACTGGATAGCTGTGACTATACTCATTTGAAAGATCTCGTTGAGCTCTACATTTTTGCTTTTGGAAGCAATTTTCTAGCTCTTCTCTAGTGTGAGATGTAGCTGATTTTCTTATTTTGGCGTTTAAAACTTGTCATTTTTGCAGAATCAAATAATCCACTATTTCTTGAGCTACGCAAGCCTTAAAATTTAACTAAAGGTGTCGATTTGAAGGTCTCGTCCGGGCCGATTATCCGAGGCATGATACTCTTCCAACTGCTATCCCGTGAGCTGCTATCATAAAAAATGTAGTTTTTGCAAAAACATGACCAAAATTTTTCCAGCGATTGTGGAGCATTCACTGTGCAAGCTAGAGGGTTGCCACTTACTGGACGTGTTTTACACAAAAATACCCAGGGACCCTTTTTTAGTTGCCCCGATTGCTGCTTTCTCGCTAAAGTGGCCGCTTGCTAAAGTTGGGAAAAGTAGGCAAAATCCAGGTTGCGCAAACATTTTAGCTAATTTCTTCATAACGAAGAGTGATTTCATGATAATTAAAAAAGGGTCCCCAGCTATTTGATAGTAGCATCGAATGATGTAGCCGACGCCTCACGAAAAAATGGACTTTAGTCAGCAAAAAATTTGGAAAATTAAAGTAGGTCAAAAATCTACTAAAATAGTTTTCGACGACTGAAGTTTATTTCATTGCATTCATTAGAAAGAGAAAATATTAAGCTCCATTTTGATCTAAAAATGGTTTCTAAACTCCAAGTAATGAATGAGTAATAAGGGTTCAAAGTTGATGTCTCCAAAAGGAATCACCACCTTAAGTGCTTTGAGATCCGAATTCGTTTACCTCCAATTAAGACCTTTTTCACATAATAGCAAACACAACTTGAATTTTGTTGTTGGAAACATTTAACAAAAAATTTTGCTAACTGCAATACTGCAATACTTATCGGTAAACAGACAGCAAAGTAACAATTGCGGTTCTGCTGCCACTATTAAGCCATCTCCAAGTATGATCCGTTATAGATCCGATTTAAGCCATCTCCAAGTTTTCTACTGGCCTGGTCGGCAGTGCAAAAACGAAGAATTTGGGAAAATGCAAACTTTAATTTAATATCTGTTTACCTATCTCCATAAACAGCTTTTTCGGCCAAGCCAGAAACCACGGCTCCCACAATACCGCCTATTAAACCTGGCATTCCATGTAGATTGTGAACTCCGCAGGTATCATGCAAGTTAAATCGGTCACGTAAGAATGGCTAAAATAAAAATGTTAAGGTTGGTACTAAGATTTTATCAACTGTCAGAAAACAAGTTCACAATTAGTGGAGGTTGGAGTAGACTCAACCAATCATTTTGAAATTGTGTTGTGATACATATTGTACCATCATTCATCATTGTACCTGTTTTAATCAATCCTTGAAAAAGTTCAAACAGACAAACATTAAAAATATTGCACTGGGATCGCACTTACAGTGAGGTAAACGTAACCAACAGTTGATACAAAGCCTGCAATCCCACCAACCACCATGGAACCAAACGGAGTCACCATAAGATTGGCGGCGCTTCCGATTGCTACACCGCCGGCAAGAGTTGCATTTTGGATGTGGACCTAAACCAGACCAAAGTGATAACTATTATTACATACCTTTATGTTTGTTTATAACCATATTACATGTCACATATCATACATTAACATAGGGGGGGTTCCATGTTGTTTATCCCAGCTAAAATTTAAGGGGGCTTGTACCTTGATCCCAAAAAGGTAGCTTGTATCATGAGCCTATATTAACGTCATTTTTCATGCAATCAATGTTATTAATGGTAAAACCAGTAATTTTTAAAACAAACTTTTATTCAAAATTAAATTTTGCAAGGAAAAATGAAAAATGCTTTCCTGAAAAACTGAAAAATAAGTAAAAGGTTCCAAGGAACCCGCGATGTTTTTAAAACAGTGTAAAAGTTTTCGGCAATTTTGCTTACCCTTGCCCAATTTTTGGCCCATGTCAAGATAAAAGTTAGAACCCCCAGAACCCCCATCAGAAAAAAAGGAGGTTCTCAAATTTTTTCATGCGTTTGCATCCAGGACTTTGATTTATACGTGACTACGTTGCCGATCCTTTCCTTCAGCAGGTACTTCAGCACACATGATATGTTTATAATATGTATATATGGATCTCAGTCATCAGATTTGTAGCATATAACCGGGGTGTACTGGGGGGGGTCCTCCTGGCTTTTCTCATAAACTTAGACTGAAAATTCTGTGTATGAAACATCCAGTATCCACAATATGGGTATCAATCGAAAGCTGACGACAAGAGCAACAAGTTCGTCCTTAATTTAAGCCCAGACAACGCGCACACTTTTCGGTACACCCGGACTCCAGTACCCTCAGAACTTCCAGCAAACATTTAAGACTAGGCAGTAGAGGATCAAATCTCCTGAAAAAAATTTCAGAACCCCCAGAACCCCAAGAACCCCCATCAAAAATTTGAAACAATATATGTCGTCACGGATCAAATCTCTTCCAAAAGTTAAGAACCCCCAAGAACCCCCAGAACCCCGATCAAAAAATGAAACTAAACATAGTTATAGATCAAATCTCTATAAAAAATTAAGAACCCCCAGAACCCCAAGAACCCCCATGAAAATAAAAGCTTCAAGAAAATCAAGTGGTAGATCAGAACGCATCAAAAAGTGACTTTTATCTTGACATGGGCCCAATTTTTTATCAATTTCCCCTGCATGAGATAGGGATTATACTTTGCCCAGGCTGAGGGGAGGGGGCATGGCCCCATCATACCCAGTCTGTGCTTACAATATCTTTATAATCAGACTTAGAGTACATAATGCATAAGAGTATGACAACAGGCATATTCTCTGTAATATAGCGTGACACATCTTCCCAACTCGAAAACAAAAGCAGATGTGCGTGAATATTGTGTCTGTTTTGAGCTTAATAATGCGAGCTGGCGATTGGTTGGATTCACTGAGCGCAATTTGCGGGAGGGGGTGGGTCTTGCAGTTAGCCATTAGGGAACAGAGTATGTGTCACGCTTGTAATATATAGAGTATGCCTGTTTCATACTCTCCTGTATTATGCACTGTTGGTCAGATTTGATTGAAGACAGCTGATCATTGCTAATGCCAAAGGACTTTCAGAAATTTGACAACAGCAACAGTCCATTACATTCTCCAATATAATAATAAAAGAAGAATAAGCCCTTGGAAGGTTTCTCTTTTTAGCAGCACGTAACAGTGCTCCGACCACGTCATGTTCCGCCGATTGGGGGAGGTCGACGACTATACCCCCTACCCCGTTGGAGCGCGGTTGCTAAAGATGGTCCCTTTTGGAAGGCCTAAAAGTGGTTTGGGAGAGACGGGCACTGGATTAAGGCAGGGCAGGCGCGCAGGTTTAGATTACCCGAATCTTGGGCGATCCCCCCCAAGGGAGCAGCTGTTAGCGAACCCGAGGACCTGTTTCGATAGCAAGCTTCCTTACAAAATGTAGGTTCCTTGCAAAGGGTTGACCACAACAGGAAGGCAAGGGCCTCCTTTGCCAGAAGGCAGAAAAGGGCAGATTCCGCAGCTATTTTGACGAACGATTGTACATGTTTATGCAAATGCTTGTGATTTTTTAAAGCAATTCCTTAAAATCGCTGAAAACAGATTAAAGTCGCTAATTTTTGACATAAAACTGCAAGAGCAGTTTTTGCTAATTTTGGAGTAGACACCCTAAACTTGTGAATTTTTAGGGGTAGATACTACATCAAAGCCGTAGTAGACTCTTTGTGGAAGTTGGCTAGCTCTAGACCCCCTAGAATGAGACGCCGTGTTAGTGTATTATTGCAACTTTAAGTTTGAACTTACCATGTCAAATTTGGTGTGTTTACACAACAGAGCAGACGTTGCGAAGGACACTAGCGTGCAGGCAGCCAAAGAAAAATAGGTATTTATGAAGGCTCTATGTTGAGCATCCGCTGGATCAGCGATGGCGCCATTAAAACTGGGCCAAAACATCCACAAAAATACAGTACCTAAAATAATGACTTTTTGAGTAAATTTCTGTTAATCCTGAGTCTTATATATGTGGAAGAAGAACAGTTTATCAGTAGATCACTTTGATATATTTTACATTTTTATTTAAATTTATTTCATATGTTTTACGTTTACATTAACTTTTACTTTAATGTTTTATCATATTGTTTTATCATATTTATCATATATATCATATTTATCATATCATACTGAAGAGAACACTACATGAGATAACAGTTTCTGACCAATTGTTTATTGGTATATTTCAGAGAAGCAAAATCAAATCTTAACAAAGCAAATAGCCCACCAATCATAGCAAATAGATCTGAATGGTAAACAGAGCCTTCATTGGCATTATCTTGAGCTTTGGCAGTGTATAGGACACGAGCAATGGTTAGTCCAAAATAGGCTCCGAAGGCATGTAGATTCATGGAACCGCCCACGTCATTAATCTAAAAAATATACAATAAAATATTTAACACTTGAAGGTATGAGCTATTTTGCCGACGTTAACGCATAATTTGGGGCAGTTTAGACCAACACTAATTTTGGCTTCGTGGAGCATACTTTGCTGTCACAATGCTAATAAATGAGAATAGCTTGGCACTTATATCGGGAGCCGATAATTTCTATCTAATCGTGAAATGACAGCTGAAAATAATTTCAGTCAAACTGTCAAAGCCCTGGCACCTACGGCGATCTGCAAAAATAGCATTAGTTCTAAATCCCAAAATCATCCCACTTAAACATCGTCATCAACTTTAACATCCTTTTCGAAGCAATCCCCACGGTTTATACAATTCTAGCCAGGAAGAACCAGGACTCTACAAAATTGGCCAGTTAGGACCCTGCTATCAGCTCTCGTCGTTGGTTACCTAACGTAGTGTTTATATCTGTTTGTTGTTGAAACTAATTCCATAATTTGTCAGACGTTGTCCCGTTACTTATACAAGACTGCTTAGGACAGTCAACATTGGCCTTGGACATCTAGCAGAGTAGTCCTAGTCGCTATGCTGCCAAACAAATTCTGCTTGGTCTCCAATACAAAAAAAATAAAAAAAATTGGATGAAATTTACCACTGTTGTACACAAATTCATCAGCTGAGACAAGAAAACGCTGCTACTAGTCACTCAGAATTCAAATTTGAGTGTTGCTTTGATTTGAGAAATTCATGAGCTGAGCCATACTAACATAGGGGTTCATTATTGAGAATAATTCCTTCTTGCCAGAACTACGCATTTTTCTGCGACTTTGTCTTGGTTTTTCGTTGTATCAAAGAATTTTGTGAGATGTCAAGAAGTCGCCGGATAATAAGCCATTCTACGCCGTAGACAGCTGTTTAAATAAGGGGATGGGTCAAGTTGACCCAAGTTATGCATTTAAGGGTTAAATAAATTGAATATGAGAAAATGATTCAAGATCTCACAAAGCAGCCGCTTTTAAGCCAACTATTGTATATGATACCAGATACAAGCTATTTTTATGCTACTTTAAAAGGTTGATCCTATGACGCCCTGGCAAATATGGTTAAAGATCCTCTTTGTATAGGGTTAGCACATTTAGTTTGAATTATAGGCCAGCCTAATCTACTTTCATTTTCCATCTATTTGTGTATTTAAATGTGTTTTGAAGTAAATAAAATTCTGAATATGTCGTGAAATGTGAAATTTTCAAATAACGATGAATAACGAGTTTACGCTAAAGTTGAGTGCATCGTAAGTTGAATTCAACAAATCCTCACGACTGTCGTCCAACTTTCTTTGATTTGAAATTACACCATAGTCAGCAGATGTGAAAGAAACTCACATTAAGTAACAGAAAAACATATTCATTTGCAGTGAAAAAGACAACTTCTAGTAGAGCCATGACCAAGTACTGAATTGGACTGATTTTTCCCAAAACAGCTCCCATGCTGATCAAAACGGCACCGGCACAGAATTCGCTCAGTATCATTCTGAACTCAAATAACAATTGTTCGAAGGAGAATAAACATGAAAAGATTCAGGCAACAATAATAAACAAATAAGCATTTAGAAATTATCATTTAGAAATTATTGATAAAATCCCCGCTGAAATTAATGCGTTTTGCTAATTGGTCTAACATGACGTAATGGCTAACTAAAACATCTCTATTCAATAACGCCAGATCATGGACCCTGAGCAAACTTCGGTGTGAGATTAACCCCCTCGAGAAAGCAGCTGGGATTTGGGACCATGGAAACAATTTCCAGAAAGTCGGTCATTAATGCATCTTAACGCTTCACTTGAGGTTCATCTTGAGGTTGCACGTCGACAAGCGGCATCTTCGGAGCTACAAATTAGTGCTACCCCCCATTCACTAATCTTAGTCAGCGCCACTTGCGGACGTCGCAATGTTATGACGCTTTTCCATGTTTCCATAGCATCTTAATTAACTGATTAACTGAATAACTGAAACATTATTTCAGATGCTTCAACTTATTCTAGCTCCGTTGTCTTGCGGCTTGACTATAACCGGAGCAAAGAGATCTGCTTACTGCAAAATTCCTATATGAAATGGTCCCCCTTGAGCTTCAAAAAGCCCAAGTATGAGTGTGTGCCACTGAATGCAAAAGGCGGCCAACAGAAGATTCAATGCCACGGCAGAAAAGCCGTAGCGTTTCAGGAAGGTCATGAGAAATCCGAAACCGATGAAGATCATTACGTGGACGTCTTGAAAAACTAAAGCAAAACAAATCAGAACTGGTCAGTACATATGTCAAAATATTTTAAAAAATTATCACAATAGGTTGCATATGTATTTCCTTATGTCTAAATTTCTGTACAAATGTATTCACAAGCGTTTTTATAAACCTCATATTAATACAAACCAATAGACTGGCGGATACTAACTTCCGTAATATTTTCTGATCGTTTCCACACTATCGGCGCCGCCATGTTCGTCATGATCTGCCGGTAACTGGTCACGTTTGAACAAAATTCGATGACTGGAACTGTTATCATCGATGTCACCAATATTGTCAATTATTTCCTGCTGATCGTGGGCATGAAAAACTGTTTTTCCAACCGGTTTTGCCGAACCGTCATAGTCACCCAAAACGGCAAAGATAATCATCATAATCAGTTGCATCACAAATAAAAAGACCACTACCCCCTTTTGTTGGAGCAAAGATTTTTTAGGTGGATGGAGGGGCATAAGCTGGGCAGCAGCGGTTGTATCTTTTCCAAGGAGCACAACTTGCTCTTGCTGGGGCCCGCGGTCCTCCGGATTGCCGTTTCGGGTATAGGCTGCCATGACGCCCCACGATAGAGTTAAAATTTAAACCTAAAATCAACACAGGGATTAATTTTCAGGCTTGATTTGATTGTGCTTCAACGGCTTAATGTAGGTCGTTGTGTTCAGCTGAGAATTAGAATATTGTGATAGTTTCGGATCGCACATGCTATCGACCCCCTTTTCTCGGATGTTTTACACGGTTGGTAAAAAATCTTGTAAAACAATCTTTGGACATGTAATGTTGATTGGCGGCCCAAATCCAGACGAAATTTGATGAAACTTTCCAAATTGAGTTTTTTAGCAATCTAACACCCTCTGTGCAATCCCGCTTCAAAACTTTGACGTCTCTGTTCAGGGCAGTGTTTGCCGATTTCTGACACGAGGACAGCAGCTACACAGCTATGATTATATTCATTCAAAAGATCTTGTTATGCTCTACAGTTTTACTTTTTAAAGGAACTGTTAAGCTTTAGCTATCATGAGATATTGCAATTTTATTATTTTGGCATACAAAACTTGTCATTTTTGCAGAAATCAAATAATTGTTTCTTGAGCTATGCAAATCGTATAATTAAAACAAGGGCCTCACTTTGAAGGTCTCACAGACGCCAAGAGGCATGGTCATTTTCCGACTACTATCCCATTGGCTGCTATCGTAAAAAATGTAGTTTTTGCATAAACACGACCAAATGTTTCTCAGCAATTGTTGAGCATTCAGCATGCATGCTATAGGGTTGTCACTTAAACATATGTGTTTTACATAAAAAACACCCCGGGACCTTTTTCAGTTGCTCAGATTGCTGCTTTCTAACTGAAATAACAGGTTGCCAAAGTTGGAAGAAGTATGCAAAAACCAGGTTGCGCATACATTTTAGCTAATTTCTCCATTACGTAGAGCTATTTCATAACAACTAAAAAGGGTCCCCAGGCTTTCGATAAAGGTATCGAGTGATATAATCAATGTCTCTCAAAAATTTGCTTCAGTCTGCAAATGAAGTGAGAAGTTACACTTCTGCAAAAAGCGATACAATTTTTTCAATATTCAAAATTCATTATTGCCGGGCTACTCAGCCAAGAGGCTATTTGCGGGCGCTAGCCTTTGCCTCTCCCCATCAGCCATAGCTAGTATGACTGTCGCTTCGTCGCCTGAATGCTGTCCCACAATGGGAAGCTGGAGCAGACACCTTGGCCTTTCGGCTCCGGTAGTAAAACATCCATTAACTGCTCATACGCAAGGTAGAGGAGCACAGCATCTTTCGACGCTCCAAGCCATAAGCGCAGATGGGGTGAGATCAGAGACAAACCCGGAAGGTTGTGTGATCCATTTTGAGTAGATGACTCGTTTGCACCCAACACCCCCTCGCAGGAGGTTAGGAGGACCGCATTGCAGAAGTGCTGGTATATCCCAAGGGGTACCGTCCACCGGGAACTCCGCGCCCTGTTCTTGACGATAAGTGGATTAAGGGTTCTTTAGCGTGCACTACTATAGCAAGACAGCACACGGGCCCACCATTTAACGCCTCATCCGATCGGCGGAGCAGTGACCTAAGTTTGTTGCTCAAGGAAACAATGTAACGTCATTATGACTAAGGCGGGAATCGAACCTCGGACCTTTCGATCCGAAGTCCGGTGCTTTAACCATTAGGCTACACGGTCCAAAATTAGTTTCAATTTGTTTCATTAGAAAGAGAAGATATTAAGCTCCATTTTGATATAAATATGGTTTCTTAACTCCAAGCAGTGAATGAGCAATCATGGTTCAAGGTTGGTGTCTCCAAAAGGATTCACCACCAATTCAATTCAACTTCAGAAACTAACTGGACTCATCTTGCAATTTCGGTGTTACTCCTTTCAATTTACCATTTTACAAATTAACCAAGCAGTTTAGACTGGATAGGTGTAAAAAAGGATACACTATAAATTGCCTACTCAAGGAGCTACTTAAGGACTAAAACTAAAGGAGTATTAAATGTAAAGAACTACATACAAAAAGTGGATCAATCGGACAACCAAGCTGATTTTGAACAGAACATGATCTTACACGTCCCAACAGAAGCACTGTATTTGCACAGGTCAAGCTGTACACTTTTGCTTGTTTGACAAATATATCAGAAAATAAGATTACAAGGGTTTAATAAAAACAGCCTTTATCGCAAAATGCAACCTATGCAAGTGTCTATCAAACTTTTTTACGTGCTAGGAGATATTTCTTGTAGTGCATTTTATAGACGAAATGCAATAAAACTACGATTTTATCAGCAAAACTGGGAACATTTTTTGTGTTCCCAAAAGGCGAGATTTCCAGTTGTTGTTGATTAAGAGAGCTAAAATGTTAAAACTTTAACATTATGTTAACTACACAACGCACACTGTGATTAACATGTAGTAGTGCAATTCCTGCAGCGTTGCTACACTCACACAAATGACGCTGCAACCAGCGTGCAATCACTACTAATAATTCGCTTCTGCAGAAGGCAAAACTTGTATCTAATTTGAAGTTTGTGCGGTTGTTAAAAATTCGCCAATTCTATAGGGATGGAGAACTGGTTTTGCAAGTCCCAGCGTTTCGAAGCACGCAGCCTGCAAACAAATGTTTTGCAAGAAGGGTGCCAAAAAACGTTTTTGCAAACAAAGATGCACCAACAACTAAGTTTAAGCCTCTCAGAAACTGTTGGTGTTTCTGTCACTCAAAAGTCCACCACATAGTGGGAATTATTTGATAAAGTTAATTTATTAACAACTGTGAAAGGTTGAAATTAGAAATGAAAGAGAATAAATAAACCAGAAGACAGGCACTTGAATTGAATTTTTAATGAAATCGATTGAAGTAAATAAACATTACCAGTTGTTCTGAAAAGTAGCATTTTGTTTAGAAACTGTGTTTTGGAAATTCCTGCCCTGGGATAGAAAACCTGAAGGTGATGTAACAGCATATAGTTTTTTGATTATAACCTGAAAGCAGCACACGCTATAACGGAATTATACCAACCGTTCCAGCTGAATTCAAATTTGTTATGCCGCGAGACTGGATAAACCTTGAGCAGAGCAGAGCCAGAAAGAGCTATTAATCTCAGCTTTTACGGCAGTAGTATTTTTGCTTTAAATCGTGAAATAAAGGCTTCAAATATCATGTTTTGCTGAATACGCACTAGTTCGGTATTCACAGACATGTGGTATTAGTACATGCAAAGTACATGCTAGTAGCTGTGGTAGTAGTAGTAGTAGTAGTAGTAGCAGCATTAGCAAGAGTGCATAGGATAGATAAGAGCATATATAATGAAGAGAGCAAGATCCGAGTCGCGATCTGCTCTAAGCTCTAATCTCTCAGTTACACGGAAGGTCAGCACGTCTGCTCGCAATGAAACAGACTCAAGCACCAGATCACTGAAAGGTGATGTTCCAAAATCAGAGATTCTCTGCGGCCAACCTTGATTGTGGTCTTCGTCGGTGAGTTTGTTTGAGGCTCCTGATTTCCAATTGAACAGCAAGCGGGGTCAGCACTTGCTTCTGATCAACAGCACCGGATTTGGATGACTTCAGCGGTAGCTTCTTCTACTTCGAGATTGCCAGGAAAACTTACTTATGCTGACTCGGTCCTGGATCTCTGCGATTAGTGGCTAAACGGTAAACGCACCGTATTCAGAGGCAAACACGCCTCTACTGGTTTCTAGTCGGTAAACGCACCGAATTCGAAGGCAAACGAGCCCTTATTCGCTTGTTATAAGACTCAGTAAGCTAGCACACAGATAATTTAATGAATTCAGTACAAGTGTAATTATTACAATTTGTGCGTTCAAAGTGTAAGATACTACAATACAGACAATGCAGATATGGATAATACAGGGTACAGTACAAAATTACTGTACCAGAGTTGCCAGATATTTCCTTTGTGGTTATTATTAATATTATTCCAATTCGGAATAATATTACAGACTTTGATTAGGTTATAGGGACAAGGTCGATACTCTTAACGCCTTTTACACCGTTCTACTCTATCAACTCTTCCTACCGATTACTCAACTCAAGTTCCCTATATGCTATGTGTTACTTTATATGCTTGTGCTTTGTTACTCTTTATACGTCCCCTTACAATAGGACTGTCAGACTAGTATCACAATAAACTAATTTACTAAAGATTAACCTAGGGTCAGTCTTTGGGTGAGCCCCCGAAAGTCGGTCACCGCTTTCGCTCCGACACACGGTTCAGGGATGCTATGTGGGATAGAAATTT
The DNA here is from genome assembly GCA_030248195.1 of Trissonchulus latispiculum. Lineage (NCBI taxonomy): Eukaryota > Metazoa > Nematoda > Enoplea > Enoplida > Ironidae > Trissonchulus > Trissonchulus latispiculum. The sequence goes on from JASAND010031203.1 coordinate 25,017, forward strand.
GAGGATGACGAAACTGTTGGGGGTTTGGGTAGTCCCTCCTTACCTAATCCTACCTAATGAAACTTCACACAGGTATGCAATAACAATTAAAGTTCAATGAATCTTCAGCAGGTTCTTCTCTTCTAGCTCTGATAGTGATGGATTAACTTAAGGCAGAAGGGGTGGGGAGGTCATTCCCCAACTGAGAGATGGATACGAAAAGGTTGCTAACAAACTGCATTTTAACCCCAAAACGTTAAGTTAGAATTTAGAAAACTGGTCCAATTTAGGCAGTCTACTTTTTGGTCTATCCCAACTTTGATCAGGTTCTGATTGCCACTAGCTGCTTCCTTCTTCAGTCACTGAATTAGCAAAGCCGATTGATCAATGTACCTTCTGAATAACTGACTGACGGATTCTGCCAAGAACTGATTCACAAACAGGACGACTTCCGGTCCCCAGATACTAGGATTACAAACTGGGCAGGAATTCACTGCCTCTAACAGCTAATGTCCAACGATCCAGATGGGCAGCTTCGCAGTCAGATCCGCACCTGAATCAAATGGGTTAAAACCCATTAGTACAAGGGAAACGAACCCAGCAACCATTACTCGTTCTTTTGCTTTCTAGGCCCAAAATGCGCATTTTGGACCCTATTTGAACTTGTGAATTGACGAAATGACTCGAAATCATTGGTTACTGCCTTTTTGACAATGTTAACCGTTTCTAGTAATTTCTTGTCGCCAAATGGACCCTCTTGGCCATTTTTAGGTTGTATTTCGTTGAATTTGGTTAACTTGACGTAATTCCTTGCTTGGACGAAATAATTCATAATGTTCCTATTTCTTGGACCCAATCGGGTCTAATTGAACTTGCGATTGGACGAGACAGTCCTGAAAGCGTATAAGAATTCACTGTTTGCTCCCCGTTTGAAAATTCGCTTGCTTCTACCTTTTTCTTGCACTCGCATAGAAATTTTTAGTCAGTTTATGCCAAAAATGCAAAAACTCACTCACTGTCTCAGCAGCCATTCTACGCAGTCCCTACTTACCGACTTACCGACCTACCGGACTACTTCTACATCTAAATTCCTACCTTTCTAAAGCCCATAGGGGACGTCCCGTACCGCTATTCGATCCGGTCCTGGCAACCCCGGCAGCCAGGTGAGTGAAAGTCGCGCGTACTACCACCCTTTCACTCGGGCATGTTCTAAATTTGTTCAAAACTTATATATAAATTTGAGGATTTTTTGATGAACGCAAACCGGAGTGAAAGTGGTATAGTTTTGTAGAGCTCGAAAAACTGAACATTTTATGTGTTCAGCACCAAAAAATATTCAATAGTTAATGAGAAATTATTAATTAAAGTTTCACTGAACAGTGCGCAATTTGAACAATTGCGCACGCTTAACACTTCCTGTGTTAACGTTAACTTTTTTTACGTACGCAACGTTAACTTTGTTGTGTTTATTAACTAACATTCAATTATTTAGTACAAAAGTTACATCATTTTGTAGAGTTTGAAGAGCTGAACATTTTCCTTTTTGACACAGCTCAAACCGTCCAGCTGTTCATGAGAAAATCAAGATAAAAGTTTGTGTCCACGTATGCGTAATTTGTACATGCAATGTATTTGTTCAATGCACACGTGCTGGGTTGCCAAGTTGCTGTCGTACATAAGCCAGCTTGAACTAAAGTCTGACCAAAAATTCTTGGAACCGAACTGTGAGCGCTTGTCCTGAGTTAACCTTTGAAGCTAGTCTATATAAAGTATGTATTTTTAGAAACCTCAGGAGGAGGAGAATCCGGTAAAACCATCATATCCGGCCTATATCCGGTTACCGGATGCCAAATCGATAAAAACTCTTCAGATTCGGAAAGACAATGCTAATTCATTCATACTCTAGCATATTGCTCCTTAGCCCAAGACATCTCCGAAAATCCGGTCACATCCGGTCTATGTCCGGTAACCGGATGTCTAGGTCACAAAAACTGTACAGCAAGATGGGTAGGTCTTACAGTTTCGCTGATTGAATTTTTCGATTCAGCGGGTCGAAATTGGTCTATATACGAAGTTTTGTCCAATTTGGATTAAAATTGCGTGATTTATGCTAGTATCCGGTGCGAAAAAAACCGGAAAAATCGGTTCTTCCGGTCTGGTGCTCGCAATCGCGGATAAAAATGTTAGTTTTTGGCACAATGAATATTTGGGAGGCTACTTTCATTTTACCGGTGTCAAAGTAATCGAATATCCGGTCGATTTCCGGTTCTGAGCTTTGCAATTTAAGATTTCATGGGCTATTATCTCAGTATCCGGTTGGTCCGGAAGTCTAATTATTTCATTAAAATGACATTTTGTCTATCCCTAACAAGCATCAACCTCAAATTACTTCATATCTGCTGTAATTTTTGAATGATAGCGTTTTAAAAATGGTTCAAAAATAAGTTATATTGCGTGCGACAGAGCTAAGCGTATGGGATCAAATCGCATATCCGGTTTAACAATTACACAAAACAAGCAAAATCAGCACGTTTTTAAAACGATATCATTCAAAAATTACAGCAGATATGAAGTAATTTGAGGTTGATGCTCGTTAGGGACAGACAAAATGTCATTTTAATGAAATAATTTGACTTCCGGAACAACCGGATACTGAGATAATAGCCCATGAAATCTCAAATTTCAAAGCTCAAAACCGGAAATCGACCGGATATTCGATTACTTTGACGCCGGTAAAATGAAAGTAGCCTCCCAAATATTCATTGTGCCAAAACTAACATTTTTATCCGCAATTGCGAGCACCAAACCGGAAAAACCGATTTTTCCGGTTTTTTTCGCACCGGATACTAGCATAAATCACGCAATTTTAATCCAAATTGGACAAAACTTCGTATATAGACTAATTTCGACCCGCTGAATCGAAAAATTCAATCAGCGAAACTGTACGACCTACCCATCTTGCTGTACAGTTTTTGTGACCTAGACACCCGGTTACCGGACATAGACCGGATGTGATCGGATTTTCGGAGGTGTCTTGGGCCAAGGACCAATATGCTAGAGTATGAATTAATTAGCATTCTCTTTCCGAATCTGAAGCGTTTCTATCGATTTGGCATCTGGTAACCGGATATAGACCGGATATGAAGGTTTTACCGGATTCTCCTCCTCCTGAGGCTTCCAGAAATATATACTTTATATAGACTAGCTTCAAAGGTTAACTCAGGACAAGCGCTCACAGTTCGGTTCCAAGAATTTTTGGTCAGACTTTAGTTCTAATTATAACCCATGTGGCTCAACTGGAGGAGTACTGGCTTTTTTATCCAGAGTTCCTGAGTTCGTATCTCAGCACGGGTTTATCTCTTTTATCTTAATTTGGTTCGTTCTTTTACTTTTCAAAACTGAGCTTTATTGTTGACATAATTTGAGTGTTTAACGTTGCGAAACATGAACCAATAACCGTTTTAAACAAGACAAACAATATGCTTATCCTTAACTAAATCTACACCGACTAAACACTTTCCAACCAGTAATTTACCAACACAACAAAACTAGAATTGTTTTCTGTATTAAAACTGCTAGTCCGCTGTAACCTGCTAGTCCGCTAATCGGACATCTGCTGCGAAATACGTAATTGTGGCGAATTTCCTGTTATTTCGCGCATTATTCCCGTGATGGTTCTGATTCGGCTAGTTCTGGATTCCATGAATGCGGCTCATCCGTTCCCTAATCGCAGGGCTACCTACACGGATGACCGGAAACCCAGCAGATTTGCAAACCTAATTCGTGACCCTAGGCTGTAAACTTATTCCAAACCACCGAATATTCCCATATTACATGAAAAATTCAGACTACCTTCACTCCAAAGTAGTATTTTCGCGTCAAACATGCATCCAAGTTTTGAGCATAATGAAACTCTAATTATTCATGGTTAGGGGCCAAATTGCTACTCAATTTGGTCCAATTCCTGCCTAATATCTGAGTATTTGCGCATTCATTCTGGCAGTTCCAAGACCCTAATCGATCCTAAAGACCCTAAAGGGGGTTTACGTGGTATGTACTCGTTCACACTCAAGGTTTCGCATTTTCTGTCTACAACTCACACTCTAGAAATGGGGCTACTCTTGGAATCTCACAATCCATGAGGAGTTTACCCAAGAAGCCAACTTTTCGTAAATTTCGGGATCACATTTACATCACAATCATACCAACAATTACACAGACAACTAAACAGCATAACATTAATCCTGGCACTTCCCTATCTAAATCTATCTACTTTTGTATGCACATTTTGAGTAAGTGACTTTGTTATTAACTTGACTTCCACCTTCCAAGTTTCCTAGTTAAAATGAACTTTGGAAATTTTGCTAGAATTTGAAACTTGAAAACTTTGTAAGAGTTTTGGGAAAGCGTGAACGAGTAATAATTGCTCAGGCAATTATTATTCAAAACAACTACAAACACATTTCGCTAAGGACAGCTTCTACTTAATTAAATTAACTACGGCGAAATCGACCATTCCCCTCAAAATAGCTCAATAATTAGTTGTTTAAAAACAATTCTGATTTTGAATCCTACTAATTTTAGATAAGCCGACCTGAGGCTAAAATAAAACAGTTATGATTAAACATTAACTCTTGATTTTTAGCGCCTTCCTGACGAATATGGCCGGCAATTAGGAATTAAAATTAGTGGCCGGCAATTCCTAATTGTCGGCTGTTGGGAGAAATAATTCCTAGCCTTAACTCAGTTCTGATTTGAGGTCGTAACCAAGGGACCTCCTAACTCAACTCAGGGGCGGGTCCCCACTCAAAATCCCAATTCTTTACAAAACCCCAAAAATGCATATAAAAAGGCAAAGTTTGGGCATAAAGCCCCTACTAAAAATTAAAGGCCGATTAGGCCGTGGCTTGGTTAAACAAAATTACTTTAAATTAAGGCCCGGAGGCCAAGAAAGAATGAATTTTTAGGCCAAAGGGGCCTCTTTAAAATTCCTAAAGTTGTGTTCCTAGTGTGTAAGTCTGGCCGAGCATAATGCGCTCAAGTGGCCCTTAATGTGTGGTGTTTGCTGCTGTGCTCAGATAATCTCCTCTGACCTGTGTGGGTCAGAGGAGGCCCTAACTCGCGTTCTATGGGGGGGGGGCGAAATGCGTTGGGGATTCTCCGGCCAAAACGCTGGCACACAGAAGAGCGCATTTTAAAGGAGGGAATACACGACCGCTCTCGGTCGGACCTCAAGCAAACGCTGGTTAAAACTTTGAGTTTTCCAGTGAGCTGACAGGAGTCTGACAGCTCACTGACACTTTGACCTTTCGGAATTTCTCTTTGATTTTGGGGGAAGCTTCCAGAAGTTTTTGGAAGTTCCCCATCTTAAAGTGTGTGCCCGACGCGGGCTCGCCAACCAGCTGGTCCGTTGGAGGGGAAATTAATGAGAAAAAGGAATTATGGCCCTCCAGCTGACTCTTTTTTGATGAATTTCCCAAGCTGAGTTTTGGGGAAACTTTCTATACTTGTTGGTTAACACGAAAAAGTAACCAAAGGGAATCAAAAATTTTCGCGAATTAAAACAACGAAATAGTACGAAATAAAGGCCTCTCGGGGCCCATTATGAAAAACTAAATATTAAGTGCTGATCTGACTATATTATTTAATAAATTTTATGTTTATGATTTTCAGGCGCTTCCTTGTTTCCAAGCCCCTTTCTTTCCTCTTGGGCTTGACCTTTCAGCCGAAAACAAGGGACGCCGCTCGTTAATCCTAGCAACAAGTGCTCTCCCTCGCTGGAACTTCTATGCTTCCAGCAAGCGAATCAAGACGGCAATTGTTGCCCAAAAATGTGCATGCAAAGAACTACGTAATTTTTGACTAACTAAAAACTAAAATTATTATTCTACGTACGAAACTACCTAGTCCTAACTAACTTTTATTTATTTTACTTATTTGGGAGGGGGTTAAGCCCCCTCCGAACCTATTACTACACCCAAGGTGTATACTAACTCCCTTCTCTGCGAGGCAAGTCTTTGTAGGGAGAGGGCCAACAGAGGCCCAGAGAATGAATGGAAAGGTGAATGGGCGTACAGGGTCCCACTTTTTTAGCAAGTACACGCTTTCATATAAGCGTGTGTCTGCTCGTTGATTGGCCCATCAGCCTAATTGTATAAAATTATTGCATATTACAACAATTCGAAGGAATGTAATCTACAACAATTGACAACAACGACGACAGCAACAACAATTGCAGCAACAATATCATTGAACAGAGCAGAAACAATGCTACAAAGTTGTCGAATTAGTGTTTTAATTGCATAGTACAAAATACTCCAACACGTAGTATTTGACTGAGTTTATAATATCAATTCTGTCCTTGTACGTTCGATAAGTATCCATGATGCTTAGGCTGTTGCGTTTGGGTAGTTCGCTTTATTTTCCAATGCTTGTTATCAACCCTGGGGCCCGTTGCATAAAAGTGATTAGTTGATTAGTGATTAGTGATTAGTTGTTTAGTGTAGCAGTTTTTCGAGGATAATCAACGCTACGAATGGACTACGGCAATAATTTATATGTCATTTTGAAGCACTTTGAGCAATCTAATGAAATCAAAAATATAAATTAAGTTACAACTTAAATTGGATTGATGCCAGCGTAAAAACTAAAGAAATTAGGATTGAGTTAAAATTTTTCCTTTGACTGAATGAGTCAGTGCGGACAATTCAAATACTTTATAATTTTTGGATAAAGCACTTCAACAGCTACTATGTGGTACCAAAAACTCCAATAACGATGGACTGCAGCAAAAGTTTTCCTCGAAAAACTGTTACACTAATCAACTAATCACTAATCACTAATCAACTAATCACTTTTATGCAACGGGCCCCAGGCCTACGTGATTGCCAGCAGTAATAGAGGTAAAGCACAGTGAAGGAAAAATGTATCCGTCTTACCTAATTGCACATGACTGCACTGTCAATAGGGTTCTATGCATCCGTTAAGCATAAAACCAACAAAGAAAGTCACTGCATCCAATTTCAAATTTTCGAAAATAGGGATTGGTTGAATACGTCTCTGGGCAAACTCTCATAAACCGATCCAAAAAGTTAACCTTCACCGCTTTTCAAGATAAGGACGTTGTAGCGGGGCTAGTAGGTTTGCCTACGTACTAACACCGTTACCACGCCCTGACGTAGCGGACGCGGAGACCGTGGCACAGATGGATAACAGACCGACTACAGGAGACGGTCGGGACAGCCTCGCCAGACAATATACGCAGGGGTAATCCGATCCTAAGGGCGAGATGACTCGCACTCTCACTCACTCAGAATTGAACTACCTACCTAGCAGGAGCTCAGAAACACTAAACCTAGCAAAAAACACTTTAATAAAGGTAGGAAACAACAAGTTATAATGAATAACAATACAATAATAAAATACTGGGATGAACCCTCAAGCACACACAAACACACAAAAACAATTAACTTACAGTTACAGCGCTGACGGGGGTCAGCCAACGTACCAAGCTCTGGGGAGAGCTGGGGAGAGACACAGAATATATACACAAATTAAAGGGGGAGAAATGGCAGAGAAAACACAAGCGCACACGTTGACAGAAAATATACAAGTGCAGAGGGAAGCGAGTGTTGGGTTGGACCCTCCCACGAGCGCCCCCTAGTGGAATTTTCCCCCAATCACGTAGCTCCCAAAGTCACGAGGGGGGGAACCCACCCAATCCCACGCATACACGTTGGGGAGCTACGTGACTTGCAAACGTGTCCCAGTCCAAGGTGATGTTGATATATGAAGCCAAGCGGGTAGCTAGCCTAGCTACTACCGCCAGCAACGGAAAGGTTGACCATGTGTCACCTTGATCCGTTACATCTCCCCAGGGCTCACCATCCGAACTCCCGAGAGGATCACAGTACAAATGGCGAACTGGTACGTGAGCTGAACTCTCAATAAGCACAAACAGTACAGAGCAATGATGCTACCAGTACAAAACCAACACAACAAGCAACTGCAAGTCAAAAGCTCTAGACTAAATTAGTCAACACTAACAACAAGTGTAGAAAAACACAGAGAAACAAGTGATTAAATGCTACGTTTTACAGATGATTAAGCATATACTAGGCACTATGAAGTGCTAGCAACAGTCAAAAATTAAAGCACAAAGTTGACAAAAGCATACGTACGTAGTAGACAAAGAAAAAATACACGCATTAAAAATAGAACCGTATTAATTACTGGGATTGTATAAGTAACTTAATGTGAAGATACAAATGACTTTCCAAAGATAACTCATGGGAAAGAGGAGTTACCCTCTTTTGGAATGTATAGTCAAACGAGTGTGTTAATAATGAGTGGGTTATAGTGCTACTTCTAACCCTATTTCCTCACTATAACCTATGTCGCTACTCGTGAATTTCTGAGCGTTTTGAACCGACTGGCAACTCTGGTACTAGCATAATTACCAATAAACATAATAATTGCTTGGACGTTCACATACTACATTCTAGGTTCTGAGCAACAAATTTTCGCAAAATATCACAATAAACATTCCCACTTCAGATCACAATCCATGATTTAATGAATTTTCTTAACTTTTCGAGTTTTAATTCATCCCTAACATTACACATCGATTAACACGGGGGGAGTATGGAGGGGGTCCAAGCCCCCCCCTCCAACCCGGACAAGGTACAAGCCCTATCGCCGCCAGGGGCAAGGGGTAAGGAAAAATTGGGCAAGGGGTAAGCAGAAATTCCCGGAAAAAATAGGAATTCCCATCAAAATTACAAAAAATTTCCGGCTTCGCCGGAATTGTTTAATAAAATTTCCTGTTTTTTCCAAAAGATCGATCAAAATTTTGAGTTTTTTCTAAAAATTGGCAATTTTCTTCAATTTCTTTATAAATTTTGAGTTTATATTACTATTAGCGTTAATTTATGCTTATGGTACAAGCCTCCCTCGAAAATTTTAGTTGAAAGTACAAGCCCCCTCAGAATTTTCTTGGGGCAAGCCCCCCCCAGGATCCGACCCTATGTTAATGTAAGGATAAGAGTAAGAAACTCTGAAGCTATCATGTTGAAATCATGTAAGGTACGCTCGGTCCATGAACTCGGATTCCCGATCACCCCCCCCCCACCCCGTAACTTCCGCAGGGTCCCACTTTTTTAGCAAGTACACGCTTTCATATAAGCGTGTGTCTGCTCGTTGATTGGCCCATCAGCCTAATTGTATAAAATTATTGCATACTACAACAATTCGAAGGAATGTAATCTACGACAACTGACAACAACGACGACAGCAACAACAATTGCAGCAACAATATCATTGAACAGAGCAGAAACAATGCTACAAAGTTGTCGAATTAGTGTTTTAATTGCATAGTACAAAATACTCCAACACGTAGTATTTGACTGAGTTTATAATATCAATTCTGTCCTTGTACGTTCGATAAGTATCCATGATGCTTAGGCTGTTGTTTTGGAGTAGTTCGCTTTATTTTCCAATGCTTGTTATCAACCCTGGCCTACGTGATTGCCAGCAGTAATAGAGGTAAAGCACAGTGAAGGAAAAATGTATCCGTCTTACCTAATTGCACATGACTGCACTGTCAATAGGGTTCTAAGCATCCGTTAAGCATAAAACCAACAAAGAAAGTCACTGCATCCAATTTCAAATTTTCGAAAATAGGGATTGGTTGAATACGTCTCTGGGCAAACTCTCATAAACCGATCCGAAAAGTTAACCTTCACCGCTTTTCAAGATAAGGACGTAGTCTTTATGGCTTAATGGCTTCTCGTCTGTAGGCCTGAATAGAAGAATCATATCTGGGTGGAGGTCTTCGTTCTCTTGGGATGCCTCGACCTCGTGGAGGAGTAGCTTGTCTTGGTTGTGGCATAGGATCTGCTTAATTTTGGATTTCCTTTTGGTTAATGAGCACTGCTCAGTTTAGATTATTTTGACAGAGCTGTAGTCATGTAAATTACGTTGTGAACAGTCAACGAACATGTAGTGACTTGCTGTCTATGCTTTGTAAAATGCTTTGTAAAATTAATTTCTGTTAGGTCAATCTTGTTAATCGCTGCTTAACCAGACAAAACCATTAACACTATGTAGTACGATTCTGTGAGTGCGCATAAAAGCATTTAACTGTGTGTTGACAAACTGAACTTCGAGCAATTGAAAGTTGACCAATTGAGCGTAATCCGCCCCCAGTGCCGCGTTTAGGCTAATTTTGTTTGTCAAATAGGTCAGCCACTGCTTCCCTCCTGTCACGAAAGGACCGGATCTTGTTATCTGATTTTTGGAATTTGATTCTCAGTGTAGCATTTCGTGAATGGCTCAAGCCTTAATAACATCACCATGTAGTTTGTTTCCAACTTCCACTGTGTCTCAAGATACGGGGAGAAAGCTAGCTTCTTTTTAAAACTTCCTGGTACCTAATGAGCTCTGTACTCGGTTTCTGACAAACTCTGGGGCTTAATTCAGTTTCTCAGTTATTTTTTCGTCATCGGGCGGCGAGCTAATTCTGGATGCTAATCGAATTTCCAACCTGTAGACAGTTAGAAGCCGCTTTGTCATTTTTCCGGTACGCCCACTCCAGTTGGTTCTAAACCGGTTAGGAGTAGTGTCAGCCCAGAATTTGTTTGTTTTTAAACTTTGACTGGGGTACAGCTGACACCGAATAATTGTCTTTAACAATTAAACCGAGGCGTTGAAAGGCGGGTAATTTGTCCATCGCCGACTATACGATGAACGCACCTCGGCAGCTCTACCCTGAGGCGGCCGCTCCTTAAACTCTCGGTAAATTGTGATCAAAGGGGGGGGGGGACGGGATGAGCTAATTTTGGCGCCGGCAGGTGCCAGAGAAGAACAGCAAAAGTAGGGAGCTGGTCCTGCTGGACCGACACGGATGTCCGCATATGCATATAAACGAACATTACAATCAGAAGACAAATGGATATTAAGTTCCGATTTAAAATTTTATTTTCCTTGAGTTCTTAACTTGAGTGGCCAGAGACCAGAGTGATGTTGCAGCCTGATGTGTCCTTGTAATATGCATGAAGCAGATTCAGAATCTAGAGAAGTAGTTAATGTTAGCTCTTATAACTGAAAAATTGAGATTCATTGGAATAAATTTTCTATATTGCTCCCCGTTAAAGTATTTCATCTGGCTAGCGATTACGAAGAAGCAGTCATGCGGAATGTCGAATTTAACAATAACGTTAAGTAAACTGCCGCACAAAAGTATTACTACAGTGCAACTGATAGTGACTCAGTCCAAGGGCTGGACCTAAGTTATTTTGTTTAATAAGCCTCTGCAGCTGAGATTTCTCCGCGTGGTTTTGTTATCACCAAATTAGGTTTATAATGACATAAACTAAAACATAAACATAAAAATGACATAAACTAGTCCACGCTGTGAGCGAAATGTGCAGCGTTGCTTTCCGTTGCGTTGTTTCACTGACTACAAGGGTTTCCTTTCCCGTTCATAAGTTGAACAAAATGGACTTCATCCAAAATCGTACTTTAAAAATCGTACTTTAATCGAACTTTAAAAACAGAAATTGGCAGAATGATTAAGCATGTTTTCTTAGGTTCAGGGTTTTGTCAAAATATGATTTCTTTTTCTTAGGTTTTGGGTAGATCCTTAGCCAATTTTAGAATAAAATTAATAAATGTAAACTCTATGACTTCAACGCAACAATTCTCTGCAAAATTTCAACTCAACATGAAGAAGACGAAGTTGTTATAGACTGGTAGTTCCAAGGAGTTATTTATTTAGCTTATATTTCCTTTAGTCACTTTAAATCCTGGTAAGTAGGTTATTTTTTGAAAAGTAAATGCATTTTCGAACTAAAACTAGAGTTTTCACCAATAGCTCTGCGAAATTTAGTACACCACACGCTAGTTTTGTCGAGCGCAAATCTACATAGGTTCAGTACAGCACATAAAGTTCATTCCACGGATGACACACTTTATAGCTATGTAGAATGAAATATCCAGAGTGAAACTGAGTTCTTTGCTAATTTTTCCTCGGAAAATTGACTGGATGGTAAAATTTATGGGACATTGATGTATTAATTCTCCTTCTATTGTGAGAGGGTCTTCCCTCGTCAAAAACTTGGACAGTCATTTTTCAAGAGGTCTTAAAGAGGGAACGCGACCGTCTTTCGTGACCAACAAATTTGGGGGCCCCTTTTTCACCAGTTAGTTAGGTTGGAAAAGGAATGGCATTGGAAAGTTAGCATAGGAAAAAAGTTTGTGAAATATGACTTTTCAGAAAGTTTTCAGTTTCAAGTTATTGGACCAAAGGGAAAACGCTTGGTTCACATTTAGCCGCACTGATTTTGAGACAGCTTGTTCACTGCTTTTCAGAGCTCATCATTTTGAAGTAGTTTATGGTTATTGCTTTTACAGTAAGGATTGATAAGCTAGTAAGGAGTTTTTAGCACAACAATCAGCTTCCAACTGGATAAGCCTTACGTTAATGCTCTCTCATTTTCACTGTGTTGCTTGGTTTGACTCAACTTCTTATTTTATTTTTATTTTATCATATTTCCAAATTCTATTTTCTTCTGTGTAAGTCATTTCGCAGCACATAATCCACATAATCCGACTAAAATATAATAAGACTAATTATCAATTAAGTTATTAAGACCATTTCCGGTTCCGGTTCCGGTTCCGGTTCCGGCTTCCGGATCCCGGTTCCAAGTACAAAATTCGTAGTTACATTTTAACATTATTTAATATTGGATGCAGGCCCCCAGCAAGTGTTATACAATCAAAATTATAAAGCAATACTGCAAAACAATTGGAATAGGTAATGCGATAATAACCAACTGGGTTAAACTTTTTTGTTTACTTAGAATTTTAAAGTTTTTGCCTTACTTTGAATTTGCTCCATCACAAATGCTGTTACTATATGTACAACATATATACACTAAAACTTGTAAAAAATTAAAACTTTAGTAAGGTCGAGCAAATTGTTTCGATAATTCACGGTGAGATTCTACTGTGCATCTAAATGCAGACAGCGCCTTGTAATCAGACAGAATCTTGTAAACTGCACAACGTTTCAGTAAAACATGCTGAGAATTGAGATATACTCGAGCTTAAATTTATATTTCTTTAAAAAGAGTACAGTGTCAGAAGCAAATAGTTTCCAAAACATTTAAATGCATTTAAAATATTTAAAAGCTGAAAGCCAAATTGGAAAGAAGAACATATATATTAAAGTTATATTTAACGAGGAAATGTAGTCGCTTGATTACACAAAATGCTAACAGAAACTTCTACATGCTGTTCCATTATTTGAACTTTGATTGACTTTCGTCTCCGTTGCCGATAGCTTAAAAATAAGAAAATAAGTACTCAACTTTCGAAGTTTTCTACTCCTCTAAATTTTACTAATTTTTTAAAAAAATGTTGCTTAAATCTTGCGTGCTGACAACACCACCTTACATTTACCAATTTTTAGAGAAGATATACTCAATTTCCGACTACATCCCATCGAGCTCTCATCTTTTCTATGAGGTTAATATTCAAATATGTAAGCTGGTTAAAGTTTTCATTCGGCGATGTATCGTTCACGTCTGAACGAAAGTGCCCGTCTTTCATCAATAACAATTGGAATTTTAGAACAGAAAATTTCAAAAATTCGTTGAAATTAATTTAGAGACATTTTCACAACTGCATTTTGTAATACACACAAAATTACTTAATAAAAATTGAAAAATCAGAAGCATGAAAACAAAAAATTACGAAATTCCTTCCGGAATAAAGGAAGTAGAAATTTTCCCTTACAATACATGTTCCTAAATTTTAAAGTATGTTTAACATTTAATTTTTGTCTTAACAGACGGGATAATGTTGTAGCGGGGCTAGTAAGTTTGCCTACGTACTAACACCGTTACCACGCCCTGACGTAGCGGACGCGGAGACCGTGGCACAGATGGATAACAGACCGACTACAGGAGACGGTCGGGACAGCCTCGCCAGACAATATATGCAGGGGTAATCCGATCCTAAGGGCGAGATGACTCGCACTCTCACTCACTCAGAATTGAACTACCTACCTAACAGGAGCTCAGAAATACTAAACCAAGCTAAATACACTTTAATAAAGAACGGAATAACAAGTTATAGTAGTTATAACAATAATAACAAGATATTATAAAATACAGGGATGACCCTCAAGCAAACACAAACAACAAACACAATATACTAACTTACAGTTACAGCGCTGACGGGGTCAGCCAACGTACCAATGCTCTGGGGAGAGCTGAGGGAGACACAGAATATTTACACAGTAAAATATGGGGGAGAAATAATAGAGAAACACAAGCGCACGTAATGACAGAAAATATACGAGTGAAGGGGGAAGCGAGTGTTGGGTTGGACCCTCCCACGAGCGCCCCCTAGTGGAATTTTCCCCCAATCACGTAGCTCCCAAAGTCACGAGGGGAGGAACCCACCCAATCCCACGCATACACGTTGGGGGAGCTACATACGTGACTTGCAAACGTGTCCCAGCCCACGGTGATGTTGATATATGAAGCCAAGCGGGTAGCTAGCCTAGCTACGACCGCCAGCAACGGAAAGGTTGACCATGTGTCACCTTGATCCGTTACAATGTCACTAGTGTTGATTCAAAGAAACATTTGAAATTTCACTTAATTCTATGCCTCGGCTTCAGTGAAACCTGAAACGTGCCTCCATCGCCTGAAAAGGGGAAGCGGTGAGTTTGTGTCACCTTCAGTGGAAGCTGAAGTTGTCATTTTCAGTTTAGGGTCTAAATTTATTCTATGGAGTGTCAGCTTCAGTTTCAGTTCCAATAACTGTACCTTCATTTCACGTTTAGTTTGAAACTCTTAATTATTATCAGTCTCATCCTACATATTTCGCCTTCAGGTCTAAATTTGTTTAGTTTCAGTTCAAACTAGATTTTTAGTTTCAATTTCAGTCACTAGCTTGAAAAAGACAATATGAATGGCAACAGTGAATGGCAACCACAAAAACAAAATCCAGCTTTTGCAAAATTTAAACTCCTGCTAAAAAATTAGTTCAAGTCCATTTTTAAGAGTGGAACCGGCCGGTTCCAAATCCTACCGGTTCCGGTTCCGGTTCCGGTTCTAAAATTCCTTCCGGTTCGGTTCCGGTTCCGGTTCCGGTTCCAATCGGTTCTAGTGGAACCGGTCCCAACTCTAGACACAAGCCCTTTCTTGATTTGCTAGTGCGCATCTGGCAAAACGTTTTTTCGTGATAGTGCAACGGAGAATCAGACTAAAACTATATAGATTAAGACGAGCTAATAACATTTTAGTTATAACTTAATTACGTATATTACTGTGCGCTAACAAGTAATGGCACTGAAAGAACATTTTCTTTATACATTTCTCTGCAACTTCGATTAATCGTGCCAAGAGTACATGGTCTTATGTCTCATGAATAACATTTGAACTGAAGAATAAATGACATTATCACTTTTTACACCTTTTGTGTAACTGTGCTCTGTGTAACTTCGACCCCTTCCCTTAAACCAGTACTTGTTGCCTAGAATTGACATCTGGTAAACTAAAAATCTTAACTATAGTAGTATTAACGGTAATACGTATGATTTTGAAATTCCCTCACCCGCGCCAAAAGAGTCTCTCACTGTTCACTTAAAATTAGGTTTTTCTCGGTATTTTGGACAAATTACTTTGAAATAAACAGACAACCCCGGATTCTCAGCCGTCACCAGAACATATCAAAACACAAGTATTTCCTGTATTGTACTATAAAATTAGTTTAAACTCCCCATATATCCGAATTCTGAAACGGCACTGAAGAAGTGTTTGTCCACTGGCTACTGGCACGCTATCCTACAAGTATATAATTGATGTGTCTAAAAGGCGGAACTACTTCGAAAGGGTTGCTTTCGTTGCTTTTGACATGATTAACCACTTCTGGTCCACAAATAAATTTAGGTTTTAGGAGAAAATTTGGAGTTCAAATTCTGTTGATAAATTTGAAAGGCTTACAGGGTAAAGAGGACTGCCGGGAACCGGAGGAGAACCAAATGAAAGTACTACACAAAAGTTGGGCAGCAGATTTAAGAGCAGCATTAATCAGATGGACTTTAAAGGATTCTAAAAAGGCTTTGAACTAGCGGAGAGAAGCCTACTTTAAGAAGGTTGTTAAGGGGGCAAAAAGTTTTGTCAAAACCAACTTTTGGACCAACTTTCTGTCCAGTAGAGTATTGGCACAGTCAGAGCGTTTCGGATTTGCTCTCTTTACCTATTTTATCCCCACCGACCTGCCTTCTTTCAACTGGTGCTTTCAGGCTTAATTAAAACTCACTTTATACGTTTCTAGCAGCTGACAGACATTCTGTCCAATTCTAGTTGAACTTAATTTACTTTTTTAATCTCAGTAGCTTTGTCTAAAATTGGCTCTCTGAAAAGATGCTTCAAAGGGCGAATTAGAGTGGCAAGCTTCTCAGAACATGATAATTTCAGTTTTTCATTTAAGCCTTAGAAAACAAATGATTCCTTGAACTATGGACTAAATGATCGTTAAATGTTATACCTGTTTGGATGCCATGCGATCTGGGACCGATATTATAAAAGGCTCATACCCAGGTTTCAAACGAAACCAGGGCCAAAAAAGGGTTATCAACACAAACCCGATGGAATCTAGCTGAAATCGGGCCAATCAGGGCATTTGCCTTACAGGACTCACTCGGTACTTTGTGTGGTGCTTCTTAGCAAGTTGTGGAACAGCGGTCTGCAGTTCTGATATGCATGTCCTTTGTGATGTCATTTCTTCTCTAAGGGTAGATGATTGGCGTTTTCTTGCCACGGGTGCTATTTAATTTTGGGTTTTGACGTTTCACTTATCTTAAAACATTTTCGCCCACGCCCATAGAACATGGCGGGCGAAAAGTCCCTACCAAAAATTTAAAGCACAGTGCCAATCATCTACCTGAACAGAGCCTTTTCCAAACTCTGCTGGAGTATGAACCTTCGTTATCAAAAAGCAAATCTTTAGGTCGTTAAATGATAATAATTTAGATAAGTTAGTTTAGATAATTTAAATTTAGTTTAAGCTTGGATAAACGTTGAAATGGTTGGGCCTGGGCGCCAGCTGAAAAGTATCAGAAGACTCCGCTAAACTCCAATAATTAATTCTTTTTTTCAGTATTTCCCTTTCCTGTCTCCTGAAGAACAGCATTAATAAAATTTCTTTTCCTCAACGACTAAACAGATTACAAATAAGAGATTATTCCAATTAGATCTGATCAAATCAGCAGAGGTTGTTATTAACATGCAAAAAGTGATGTGGTTTGAAATGATGGGACACATGGACAAAAGCATTAAAATTTTATGTTTAATATAACCTCTAACAGCTGCCACAAACTGAAACTGCAAACGCAAGGTATAAGTTTTCCGAATTCTCTTCTAAATTAATTGGACCTCCTAACTTCAAGCAATCCGCAAAAAGCACACTGTACTGACTGCGCGTTTTGTGGCATTATTAGGAGCGGTAATGGCGCACATTTATGTGAACAAACAGTACCTATTTTTGTGAATGAAAACGTCGCACCTCATAAGATGACGTAATCGCTACATAAGCAACCAGTGCTCGATTTCATGGCTAATTTTATATCCATTAATATTTAATACTGCGCTATATTTAGTAGAAGCAAACGCCTAGCTCACTCCCAATATCAAAATCATCTGCTTCTTCTATTGATCTGACTACTCATTTTAGCCTTTCTTTCTATTTGGAAAATCAGAACCCTTGTTTTGCCTATTTTCTTTCTATTTAGTGTGATACAGTAATGTATGTCAGATATATTATACTTAGTAGCAGCGCTGTTTTCCAGCCGTACAACTTGTCGGCTCTGACCACTTGCACATGAATCTCTACCAATTCCGCTAATGATCGGCTAGAGGGGCTTCACCACCAGTGGTTTGCAACAACGAACTTTAACCTTAATCCTAACCCTGCTAGACGGAAACATTGAGCGAGAGAGCGTTCTGCGAGATCAATGAGGTTCAACACTTACAAACAGCGTGTACAGGCATGTAATGAAACTTGAACTTTGTTCCTGATTTTAGTTACAAACTTCTCATTATTTGGTCACTGAGGAAAAGTAAAAGTAAATTCGGGTAAAGACCTGTTTTCTGCAGCTCGGGCCTTTCTTGATTCATCGTTTTCACCATTTTTAGTACTAAAGGAAACCTCTGAACGCTTCAAAAGCTTGTCAAAGAAAGCTAAGCAGCGATATTAGCCTGACCGTCTCGTGTGGCCCGTTTTAGAGACATAGTTTTTAAAGAAGGAAGATTTTAGAGAGAGGCAGTACCCGGAAACTACTTTCCAAACATTTGCATATATATACAGGCCATACGTAGTTAGCTACCGACACTTCTCTTCTGTCTTGCTCTGCTGCAACGTATACTTTGCATACAGAAGCCTGCGGGGGTAGCTTTGTGAAACTTAATTTGCATATAAGATAGAGACGAGTGTTTGCTCGCCACCTTCCACTTAACGGAGTGTGTACGTCTGTGCGTCCATAGCAGCTACATGTTAAAATGTATGTGCTCACTAGGTGGCGGGCTTTCCACTTTCCGCCACCTTTCGCCACCTTCTCTAGTTCTAGCGAATTGTAATAAGTACAGTCGCAGTTTGTCTTCGCAACTTTTCTGATCTGGGTGACAGAAACTGGAATTGACTGTGTGCCCTCAACAATGTTTCCAATGACATACTGTATTTTCCACCTGCTGCCTAGTTAGGTTTTCGTCTCCACTGACATCCCACGAGTGCATACTAAGGGGTGGGGGATTGCAGAAAAGATCCGAACAGATAATCTAGTTTAAGTTCTGACAATACACAGTATGCATATGTCCATATTATATCGTATTATATACGTATGTTCACAACGGAAATCATCTCTTTTTGTAGTGCAGAGAAACTTTTATCTGAGTAATTTGCACATTTGTGGAGGCTAGCATGTTCTTTGATAGCTACACTGTTTTGCATGCATGCATAACGATTGAATGTAATGCGAAATCGACATTGTAGAGCAGGGACTAATTTACATATTTGAAAGTAAAAGCCTCAATTTCTTGTATGCATAGACGCACGTGTCAAAAACAAGAGTAGGTATTATTATTATTGTATTGCTTTATTAAAAACTATATAGTGGCGAAATAATATATTACACCCCCCTTCCACCTTTAGCTCACCTTAGTTCGCGAATATGTATCAGACTAATATAAAATGGTGTAAAGTTAACTAAAAAAAGATTTTAGCGAAACACGGGAAGTTAAATTAGAGAGATTAGGGAGCAAGTGTATCGGCAATCGACCTTTATTTCCCCGTGCTCTGACAGTGTGTAACATAAATTCTTCATGGAAAATAGCCGGCAGCCTCAATACTACCCTCTCTTGAGTTTAAGTTGTCACATTACGCATATTATACATATATATGTCCATATTACGTCGTCCCTTTTCGCAGCGAGATGTGAGAAAGATATTTTCTTCACCAAACCTGTACAACAGATTATGTTTTCACATATATATATATATATATATATATATATATATATATATATATATATATATATATATATATATATACGTATCTCCACAACGGAGAGCACTTGTGTTTTTGGTGTGCAGAGAAAACTAGGTGGGTAATTTGCATATTTGTACAGACCACCTGTACCTTTGCTAGCTACACTGTTTTGTATGCACGTATCAGCATTAAATAAAAATGGGAATCATTTGTTTAGAGTAGGAACTAAGTTGCATATTTGAAATTAAAAGTCTAGATGTTGTATGCATATTCACGCGTCAAAACGATAAGAAAAGCTATTATTATTGTAATGGTTTAGCAAAAAGTCTATAGCGGCCAAACAATATCTTACACTTCGCATTTTATTGCGCTTCTGCTCACCTTAGTGAGCGCATATGAATCAGACTAATATAGAAAACGTACAAAGCTGACTCAGAAAAAGAACTTAGTGGAACATAGCAAGTTAAACTAGAGAAATTAGGGAGTGAGTGTATCGGCAGGGAACCTTTCCCCACAGAAAAACAAAGTATGCGAATTGTGACACGACATATTTTTGACTTTCGAAATTTTTGGTCATAAGAAATTTTCAAATTTTTCTAAGTTCTATCCCCGGTGAGGACCAGGGCCTGACCACTACCGCCTGAACTCGATGAGGGGCCAGGCTCCGGTGCATTCCTACTTAAAAATGCTAATTATTCGCTAAAACTCTAAGTAAATTTATACCTTGGGCTCGCCATTTCAGTAGCCCCCACTTCCTCCTCCCTAGGGAGGGTGCCCCCACTTTCAAAACCCTAAAAAATGCCAGTAAGATATCGTCAAGAAAGCTAATTCAGGCAGGGGACTCAACATTGCAGAGAGAAAACCTTGCATACGTATAATTACTGATTAGTCAACCAGTAACATGGAAACCGTTTATATACGTACGTAAAAGTCATTAACATTATAGGATTTGCATAACCTGACTCTCTTAACAACCAAATCTTTTCCCAATACAAGTGGCAAACTCTGCTAAAATTAAAATACCAACGCTCATTTTAATCATAAAAAGTACAATAAAAATCGTCCAATCTTATCCAGGGGAATTTGTCAACGATCCCGAATTTGTCAACGATCCCGACGGAAAACCGTAACATGACCGCACATGACATGTTCACGATCCGTAGCAAAGGCAATGGCTTTCTGGCCTAAACCAGCGTATATTTGCCAGGTTTCCAGCCCGATTCACCGGCAGCTTGAGCTTATCGTCCTAGTCCAGATCAGCCTGATCCACATAGGCTAGCCGAAAATACAGTTCCATGGCTAAAATGTCCACATCAGAGGCCCAACAATGATTATTATCTGACTGATAAAGCGAGGTTGTTACTGTCATTGTTTTTATTCAAATCGGAGCGAAAATAAGCGATTTGTACCACATTTTGCCACTCGAGGCCCCACGCGGCAGCCCCCCCCCCCCATAACCCAAAAAATTGCCAGACTTCATCATTTTTACACTAAATTTTCAAAATCTTTTCCGGCTTCGCCGGAATTTTAACACAATTTTCGCTATTTTAGGGTAAAAAACACCTAAAATTAGTAATTTTTTAGCGATTTTTGGCAGCTTTTACACAAAAACGTAAAAATTTGCAATTTTTTTCAAAAATATGCCCCCACTTTTGGTGAGCCCCCATCGACGGGGGGCAACTTTGAGCCCCCCCCATAATTGTTGGCCTAAAAATAAGCTGGACTGCTATGCTATGCTAAGAAGTGCCCAAAAAGTGAGTTCAAAATTTTATTCAAGTTTCTTTGGGAAACTTCAAAGTTTGAAAAGATAATGGTCAGATGGGGGGGGGGAGAAAAGAAGGCTTTTTGAAATAAGGAAAAGGAAATTTTGGGGGATATATATACCCCCTCAAAGAAAACCATGGCAGTATATACCTTTTTTAGAGGAGTGGAGGTGCGGGAGGGTACGTATAGATTTGAAAATTAACTGAAAATATTCGTTGGATAATTTTAAATTATAGTCAGGGGGGAACAACGATTTTCGAAATAAGGTTATTGCTCGCTGCAGACTGTAGCTAGCCAGACGCTTTATATACCAGCATGTAGGGCTTGGCCTGTACTTTCTATGCCACCAGTAAAATCAGTATTCGATTGTACTTCTAGTAGGCTAGCCTCAATATAGACCATCTTTTTCCCCCACAAGTGGGGAAAAAAGATGGGGGTGGGGAAGAAAAGATGGCACCAAATTTCGTTCCTTTACCACCATAACAGCAGATAAATGGCATTTTAAAGCAAAGAACGCAATATATACTTCTAAAAAACTCGTTGCCGGCAGCCAGGCTTAGTATTATCCATCATAAAGCCAAACTTAGTAATTGGCCAACAAACATTGCTAGGAAATTAAGATTTTTGGTCTACAAAATCTTATTTTTTCCGGTAAATTATAATTTAATCGCCTTTTGTGTTAACTTGCAATGACAAAATACACCATTTTGCAATATTAACTCGCAAGAAATTGAGTGTTTTATTTATGACGGGAGGCAAAATCGCAGAAAAGTGTTCAGGGGTCATTCATTTCGGGTGTAGTTTTTTGCATATCCACACTTGTGAAACTCTCTGGAATGTCCACAGTTCATAATATCACAAAAATATTGTTTATGGACCCTAGTTTTCTTTTTATCCGCATGATTTGCCCCCCCCGGGAATATTTGCCAGCATTCCTCCACAGGGGCAGGTCATATGGCGCTTTTCGGCAGCGGAAGGTCAATTGGGGGGTATAACAGTTCAAATGAGTAAACAATTAGTCGTTATTTTTGCTTAAATCAAAAAACGAAACTGCGGGCAAAAAAGCACACCGTTGTTTTCCCCCCTCTAGTGCAAAAAGTGTGGGGGAAAAAAGATGGTCACTATTTCTCAACCGTGTCACCTAGCGAAAATCCGACTAGCCCACGTTATAGAGCACATCCACAAACCCCTTCATGCACAAAATGACTCCTGTAACTATTACCAGTAAGTTGGAATGATCTTAGAAAATTTGAAAAATCCTTAGATTTTTGGACAATTTTGGGTGTCAACTTTGGACCCATGCCACACGAAGGCTTAATCGACAGGAACGGTTATTTGTATTATGATCTTAAAGTACAAGACTTGAACTTTCATTTGCACTAGATTTTGTATCTCTATCTTATACCAGTCGAGCAGGGTGAGCCGTTGTTTTTTTCCCCCACTTTGCCGGTGATGCTTTTTTCCCCCCTCTGACTATATTACCTTTTAATTGCTATAAATAACCATCTTTAGCTGTTTATGGCTGATTATACAGCCATTTTTTCGAATTTTTGTCGAAAATTTTCAAAACTCGCAAAAAAATTTCAAAAATTTTGCATATTTTACTTGGTTTGGACCCAATTTTAGGGGGGGGAGGGGCGGGAGGGGGTTTGAGCTCGGCTTGGGGGGAGTAGTTGAGGCCGGGTAGGGGGGGAGGGAGGTCTGGCCTGGCCTCTCCGTGGGGGAGGGTCTCACACATAGGTGTAATGGGGGGTTTGGGTTGGGGAACCCCCCCCCCCCCCCCAGCCATTTTTCCAAGCCCCCCCGGAAATTTGGGGGGGGGGGGGGGTAGTCGCGCCGAGGGCGCGAACATTGGCCAAAAATTTGGTATTTTTAGGGTAAATTTTGCAACATGTGTCAAAAAACGTCCAAGTTTTTGGCTTAACGTGTTTATTATCGCGAGAAATACACGTTTATAACGGTTGTATGGACTTCTAGACTCAATACTGACCTTATTCTGGACTTAGCAACATGTTGGCAATCAAGTTTTCGAGTTTAAAACCACTGTCTACTAATGTTAAAATTACTTTATGATTTCATGTTTTTCGCATTAGCAATTACTGAAAATGCGATTTTTGGCATAACAATAGAAAAATTTTTTGGGGGGGGGAGGTTTGGGACGGTCGTGGGGTGGGTTTGGGGGGTCTAAAAAGGGGCCCCCCAAAATTCCGGTGGAGGGGGCCCCCAACCCAAATCCCCGTAACACCTATGCCACTACCTGTTGTCTCACAGGGGGCAAACTGTAGCCTGGTACACCTATGGGGGTATATATAGCCATGGGGTGAAAAAACCCACCCCCTTTTTGGGGGGGAAAACCCACCCGCCTCCTGGGTCATGGGTTGGAGTTATGAGCTCCAAAACATAGCAGCAGAAAGCGCGACTCTTTCTAACCTATGTACGCAAAGATCAAGTCATTTGGTTCACTCCTGTTCATTTTATGACATTTTGAAAAAGACACCTACTTTCTGGTTCAACCATCCAAAAATTTACCAAAAGTTTATGCGGGGGCGTGCATTACAAGGACAGTAGTCCTTTGCATGCCATATTTTTTTCGTTTCACGCAGTGTATGTATATACTTTCATAAACTAAATAACTTTAATTTTGTTTTTCTCAGTCGCATTTTACTTAAATATCTAATAGCGTACAAACCCGGGCTGCCAACCTTGCGTCACTGTGTGTATATATACGCTCATGCTATTGTATGAGTTTATATATAATTGTCTACTAATCCTGTCACGACGTAGCCGCTTGCATGCATCAGCATCGCCGTGGCAGATGTAATACCTGTTGTATGTGGACGCGGCATTGGGGTTGGGCGGCATAGTTTCCTTTGGGGGGGGGGGTTGGGGGGCAAGCCCCCCCAAATTTTTGACCAATTTTACCTTTTACCCCCCCCAGAATTTTTGACATACCCTCCCCCAACTTTCGGCTACCCCCCCCGAACCCCCAACAGCGATTTTTGGACCCAAAAAGTTAGCTAAATTTGGCCGAAAAATGGTCATTTTTTGAAAAAATTTTCTAAAATTTTGACTTAAAATCGCTCTAAAACGGTGCAAAAACGTCTAAAACGTGAAAAAGACGCCTTATGTTGAAGAAAAAAGGTCTAAATTACAGAAAATTTTGCATTTTTTGGTCATTTTTCGACATTTCTGAGGTCCGAATTCTGGGGGGGTACCCCCATCACATTTCTTGGGTCGACCACCAACCTTCCAAAATTTACCCCCCCCCCCCAGACCCAAAGTTCCAGGGAAACTATGTTGGGCGGCCGCGGGGCAAATCACGTCTATGTAATAAAAGATATAGTACTAACAAGGCGTGATTTACTCGGGATTAAAAAAAAAATAAAAAAGTTTGGACCGATGTAACTTTTGACCATAGTTTCCTTTGGGGGGGTACTCCCCCCCAAAAATTTTTGACCAATTTTACCCCCTCCCAGATTTTTGAGATACCCTCCCCCACCTTTCGGCGACACCCCCCCCGAACCCCCCCAGCGATTTTTTGACCCAAAAAGTTAGCTAAATTTGGCCAAAAAATGGTCATTTTCTAAAATTTTGACTTAAAATCACTTTGAAACGGTGCAAAAACGCTTAAACCGTTGAAAACAGGCCTTGTTTTGAAGAAAAAAGGGCTAAATTACAGGAAATTTTGCATTTTTTGGTCATTTTTCGAAATTTCTGAGGTCCGAATTCTGGGGGGGGGGGGTTGGGGGGGTACCCCCATCACATTTCTTGGGTCGACCACCATTCTTTCAAGATTTACCTCCCCCTCAGACCCAAAGTTCCAGGGAAACTATGCTTTTGACTGGGTTGGGCTAGAAAAGTTTTGCAAACACCTGCAATGATGGCAACTCTTCCTCTTTGCACACTGTAAAAATTAGACCGATCCGCTGCACCGTTAGTCTGGCACATTGCCAAACGTGGTGGGGAAAGCCCCACTTTGGGGGGGGACCCACCCAAATTTTTTTAACAACTCAGCATGGAAACGATTAGAGACTATAGCACTGTACTATCGAGCACGCTGCGTCATCCTATGCGGTCAGATTCGGACATTTTTGCTTACCTGGCTAGCTAGAGGTTAAAAACCTTAAAAGTGCCATTTCGCTGATAGAGGACCCAGTATAGCCATGGGGTGAAAAAAACCCACCCCCTTTTGGGGGGGAAAAAACCCACCCGCCTCCTGGGTCACGGGTTGGAGCTAGGAGCTCCAAAACATACCAGCAGAAAGCGCGACTCTTTCTAACCTATGTGTGCAAAGATCAGGTCATTTGGTTCACTCTTGCTCATTTTATGACATTTTGAAAATGATACCTACTTTTTGGTCCAACCTTCCAAAAATTTGGCAAAAGTTTGGACCGATGTAACTTTTGACTGGGTTGGGCTAGAAAAGTTTTGCAAATATCTGCAATGATGGCAAGTCTTCCTCTTTGCACACAGCAAAAATTAGACCGATCCGATGCACCGTTAGACTGGCACATTGCCAAACGTGGCGGGGAAAAAAACCCACTTTGGGGGGGAAAAACCCACCCAAATTTTTTTGAAAAATTTTTTACCAGCTCAACTGGGAAACAATTCGGGACTGTAGTACGATATTATCGAGGACGCTGCGTCACCCTATGCTGTCAGATTTGGACAATTTTGAATACTTAGGTAGCTAGAGGCATAAAATCCTAAAAGTGCAATTTCGCTGCTGGATGACCCAGCAGAGGTCTAATTGTGACTTTTAATAGCCAATTATATGTAAAAACCATTCTCTACACGTTAGAATAATAAGTGTTATCAAATTACATCGTTTTTAGCATTTTTCAAAAATTGCCCTATGTTTATGTGTTAAACTTTATGAAACCTGTCCATTTGATGCTGCATTTTCAATGGCACATGAGATCTCAAAAAAAGCTACCTAGGTCGGATTTTTTGACTCATACTAACTAAAAAAGAGTTGAATTTTACGTGTCGGGTAGTTTTACAGGAAGTGTCAGAATCGCGCTACGACAATTTTTATGACCTGTGAGGGGTGGGTTTATTTTCCCCCCATTTGGGTTTTTCCCCCATTGGGTTTTTTTCCCCCGCTACTTTTTGCATTATACCGGCCTAACGGTACAACCTAGAGAAGTGCAAATGGGCTTAAAAGAAAGTTCTAAGTACGCCAAGTACGATGGTATATAGAGTTCTCAGCTAGCCCTTATAACAAAAAAGTTCCAGCCAAAATCCGAAAAAGTGGGGTTTCCCCCATGGCTATATATATATATATATATATATATATATATATATATATATATATATATATATATATATATATATATATATATATATATATATATATATATATATATATAGTCAGGTTCCCAAAAAAAATCACGAAGCGTTTTTGCCCGGTACTCTCGCAAACTTAGGTGGGATAGCCCAACTATTTTATACATGTATAGGGCTTGGCCTGACACATATACCCACCTACTATCCCTGCTGTAGCGCCTGGCTATCTAGAGTAATTAAAAGATTTTCGTGATTTATTTGGGAACGATTCCCAAAAAAATCAGTCGATCCCAAATAAAAAATCACCCCATTTATAATAACAGAGAAGGGCTAGCACATAACTTATATTTCTTCAAGGACAAAGGACAAAAGGTGTTTACTCGATATAAGGTAACATACTATCATTACGGTTACAATTACGAGAAATATATGGTTAGATGATTTAAATTGTTGTTAGTAGTAACTAAACAAATCAAGAACAAACAACAAATCAAACGTATATATGTATAACAAACAACAAATAAAACGTATATATTTTAGACATTTCACCATTAAATTCTTGGATACATATTTCTAAATAGACGTTTTGTTTACGTTGTATGTTGTCACAATTCTTGTATCATGTTTATATATATGTCAACTAATTTTCACTAATTTGAGGCGACCGGCGGCGAAACTAATTTTGGCATATTTTTGGGGGGACTTGGAAAAGTAATTAAAAAACTGGATTCCACACTCCTCCACTGATGAGCCGCGGGTGTGAGAATTGAGTCTGGTAGAGGTCGCATGCACTACTACTAACATAGGAATTTTGATGTTTTACACGTCTACAAATGGATCGTTCATGAATTAGCATGAGAGTATATTTATGTATTTCTTTAATTCTTGGTCAGACTTCTATTTTGTGTTAATTTCATTCCAGACATAAATTCCGGAAAAGGAAAATAAAAAGTTGGTACGAAACTTAACTTATTCCTATAATATGTATGTCGACTAAATATAGAGCAGGACGAGGGAGGATTACGTGATCAGCTGACACCACGCCAGGGTTGGGCGAGACCGAGATTTCACCGAGACCGACAACGAGACCGAGACCAAGGTACCGAGACCGAGACCGAGGCCGAGACTGGCCAAGTCTCGGCTTTTGGGCGAGACCGAGACCGAGACTAGCAATTTTTAGCTTAAAATTAGTTTCAACCATTTTTTGAGGCTTAGATCTAATATTAGGGGCTTTAACACATAAACATATGGTTTCCGCATCTCGTTAGTTGATTTTCATAACACTGATTTAAAATTTTCGCTAAAATTAGATGTTTTCAAAAAATTTCCGGTCTCGGTCCGAGACCGAGACTTTTGGGTGAGCGAGACCGAGACCGAGACTGGCCAAGTCTCGGCTTTTGGGCGAGACCGAGACCGAGACTCCCAACCCTGCACCACGCCCCCTAACAAAACCTGATAAATCAACGGAAGCCAAAGCATTACTAAAAGTGTTAAAGCTTTGAGCTGTAACTACATGCTCAGGGAGTGAATTCCACATTGCGACTATTCTGATATGAAATAAGTTATTTAAAGAATTAGAAGATACTCTCCTAGGTAAATTAATTCTCAGACTATGACTTCTGGTACCAGACTGTGTAGCGTACTGAAAAGCCATATCAAAGGGGAAATCAAAAATTTGGGTAACTATTTTGTACATTACCTTGAGATCTGTTCGTATTCGCCTTAATTCAAGTGAATCTAAGCCTAATTGTATCAGGCGTTGTTTATACGGCAAATCAGCTACAGCAGGTATTCGCTTTGTAAACCGGCGTTGGATATTTTCTATTTGATCTATATATATCTTTTAAAAGATGAGGAGACCAGACTGCACTACCCGATTCAACTATAGGTCTTACATAAGTTGTAAAAAATTTAAGCATAGCTTTTTTAAAAATATTTTCGCAATGCTCACTAAATTTGAAATCACTGCTAATTAAAAATCCAAGATCACGCATACTCAAAGTAATTGGAAAAATTTCATTATTTATAGTGTATATATACCGGCGGTTGTATGCTTGGACCGTAAACAGAGACTGAACATCTAGAAATGGCAAGACTCAGTTGCCATGTTAACGACCATTCATACAGCCGCCTAAGGTCTTCCTGTAAACGTGGATCAGTAACGGTAGATCGACAAGTTTCAATGTACAGTTTAACGTCATCGGCATAAATCAGAATTTTAGCGGACTTAACTGAAGTAACAATATCATTAATAAAAATGAGGAAAAGAACAGGGCCGAGAACAGTTCCTTGAGGAACTCCACTGGTAACTTTCGATCTAGCTGATTTACAACCATTAAATTCCACGAACTGAGACCTGTCAGAAAGAAAACCTTTAATCCAATTAAGTAATTTACCACAAACACCATATTTTGTTAATTTGAACAGCAATTTTGCAATGAGAAACTGTATCGAAGGCCTTCGCGAAATCTAAATAACATGTATGCACTGCCTTTCCTTTATTAACTATTTTCTCCCAGTCAAAAAGTGACAACAAAACATTTGAAACTGTTGATTTTCTTTTCAAAAAACCATGCTGTTGCGGACAAAATAACTTATTAATATTAAAGTAATCTACCAGCGCGTCTCGGATAATACTTTCAAAGAGTTTACAGCAAACACACGTTAAACTCACCGGCCTATAATTTGCAGGGTCCGAATTTTTACCTTTTCGCTTGTAAATGGGAACTATCCTTGCGTCCAACCATTGACGTGGTAAAATCCCAGAATTAAAACTCTCAATAAATATTCGTTGTAGTGGTTTCAATATAACTGGCTTGATATTCCTTAGCAGAAAAGAAGAAAGCCCATCCGGTCCAGCCGATTTTTTATTTGGAAGCTTATCTATAAATTTGGAAATTACTTCTTCCGTTATATTTACACTATCTATTCTGGAATCCGTAAAACTTGGAATGTCAGGCAAGGTACCATTATCAACAGTGAAAACACTACTAAACTGATTATTTAACATGTTGACTTTGTTAGCATCAGATATATACCGCTTCTACTCCATTGCATTCCAAAGGAGGTATCATATCTCTAGATATCAACTTAGAATTTACAAAGTTATAAAATTTTGGAAGGGACCCACCACTCAAAATTTTCTCTTCGCGCTTACGGGTATCTTGAGCAGCAGCTAGACTTGCTTCCCTAGCCGCTTGTTTATAAGATTCTTTAACCCGTTCGGAATGCGTGCGCTTATATTGCCCATATGCTTAGCTTTGCCCCCTTAACTTGCTAATATTATAAGATACAAATTGGAACTGTAGCGTCCTCCCATTCCACAGTGACATGCTTTTACAACGTAAGCCTGCCCTGACTTGGTGCGTCAAGGGTTATGAGTTGATCCAACTTATATTTCACCAAGGGAACAATTGCGATGACGTTTTCTGCACTTTTAGCGTGCTTTCAATTAATATTTTATGCACACAAAACGTGCAAAAGTTTTATCGGGATAGTTGTGACAACACTGAACATCATTAACACAGACCTTCGGAGCAGTCTGTCATGCTAGGACTATCATTAAAACTAGAGATGCACCGGGGCCGCCACTACCGGGGCCGGGGCCGGGACCGGGGCCTGGAAATTGGGGGTCCAAAACGAAAATTTTCAAAAATTTTCTGGAAACTTAAAATGTTGCAATAATTTTTGATATACAAACGTTACTATCATTGTTTTTATTAATATCGGCGTGAAAACAAACGATTTGTAACACTTTTTGACTTTCGAAAATTCAAAATGTTGGTCAAAAAATGTCAAAAATTCACAAAATTTTGCTAATTTCTGGCCCCGGTCGGTACCGGGGCCTGACCACCGGGGCCGGGGCCGGTGCCGGGGCCTGACTACCGGGGCCGGGGCCGGAGCCGGGGCCTGGCCCCGGTGCCGGGGCCGGGGCCAGGCCCCGGTGCATCCCTAATTAAAACTGTTCTAAACCTAGCATATTATTGCATATTCTGGCTTTATTATATTAAATATCTGTTACTAGCGTTAATTCAGCAAAAAATTATCGATAATGCTCCGTTTCGAGCCGTAACAGAACGAATTTTAGCAACATTTGTGTTGAGCCCGCCTAGACCTACGAAATCCAGCTCGGGTAGGGGTATGAGCAGTTTGAATAATTGTATGGCGCTAAACGTTCTAAAACAACGTTTTCCAGAGTGGAATTGCCCATTTCAGCGAAGTTCAAAGTGATTTTTTATTTGGGAACTTGTTCCCAAAAAAATCAGGTAGCCCAGGACGAAGCATGGGAGCCAGCAGAGCTAGAATATGTGGTATCGTGAGCACTTTAGTGCCTTACCTACCAACCATAATTAGGGACTTAAGAAGTTTTCCCTTACTGTTTTGAGACTGATTCTCCAAGATCAAGTCAAAACTTGCAATAGAGGTCATTTTGGGGTGGTAGTCTTTGGTCTGGTGCCTTGGCTACGCGAGATGAGCTATATAACCCAAACTAATATATTATCTGGCTAAGGTCTTCTACTTATTGTGTGCCAAGTTTGGCTCGAAACGGCCGAAGCAGTTGATTGACCTGGCTCTGATTTTTTTGGGAACTTCGCCTCTGATTGTTTTTTGGGAACCTTACTATACAGGTACAATTGTGGATTTTAACAGCCAATTATACGTAAACAACCATTCTCTACACGATAGAATAATAAGTTTTATCAAATTACATCATTTTTATCATTTTTCAAAAATTGCCCTATGTTTATGTGTTAAGCTTTATGAAACCTAGCCAGTTGATGCTGCATTTTCAGCGGCACATGAGATCTCAAAAAAAGCTACTTAGATCGGGTTTTTTGGTTGATACTATATAATTAAAAAGGGTTGAATTTTACACTGGAAGTGCCAGAATTGCGATAGGACAATTTTTAAGACCTGTGAGGGGTGGGTCCCCCCCATTTGGGTTTTTTGCCCCCATTGGGTTGTTTTTCCCCCGCTACTTTTTGCATTATATACCGGTCTAACGGTACAACCTAGATAAGTGCAAATATGCTTAAAAGAAAGTTCTAAGTATGCCAAGTACGATGGTACTTGGAAGTTCTCAGCTAGCTCTTATAATGCAAAAGTTCCAGCCAAAATCCGAAAATGTGGGTTTTTCCCCCATGACTACAAAGGCAAACGACATAGGTGTGCATAATCATAGTTCCTGCATAATCATCATGACCCCTCCCCAAAATTTTCGATCCCCTTTGCCCCCAAGAATTTTTGACTTATATATATATATATATACCCTCCCCCCACTTTCGGCTACCTCCACCCACAACCCCAACTTTTGGAGCCAAAAAGCTAAATTTTGCCCAAAAGTTTTTTGTCGCGAATATTCTACACGACTTATCGCCAATATTCTACGATAATCGCGATAACTTCGCTGTTGTCGCAGGCGTCGAGTTTTGGCGGACTTGGGAAAATTTCTACGATAATCGCTGAATTATCGCGATTGCCGCCAGATGCATAATTGGCGACATGCATAGTTTCACCAGGGAGGTGGGTTGGGGGCATAGGTTCCCTGGACTGGAACTTTGGGTGTGGCGGGGGATAAATCTTGGAAGGTTGGTGGTTGACCCAAGAAATGTGATGGGGTATATACCCCCGGAGGTACCCCCCCAACCCCGCCCAGAATTCGGACCTCAGAAATTTCATGAAATGGTCAAAAAATGCAAAATTTCCGGTAATTTAGCCCTTTTTTCTTCAAAATAAGGCCTGTTTTTAACGTTTTAGGCGTTTTTGCATCGTTTAAAAGCCATTTTAAGCCAAAATATGAGAAAAATCTGTCAAAAAATGAACATTTTTCAGCCAGCGGCGGATCCAGGATTTTCAAAGGGGGGGGGGGCGGAAAATTTTTCGGGGGGAACCAAATTTTTCCCGGGAGTGGGGGTAAAAATTTTCTTCTCCCGGGAACAAAAGATTTTTACAAGAAAATTAATATTGTGTATGGAAAGGTTAGTTCACTTGCCAATTGGAAAACAACTATATATATCCCGTGAGCGAAGCAAAGCATGGAGAATTTACACAACAACACAACAAACACACGGGGGGGGTCTTGGGACAGCGCCCCCCAGAAGTTGAAGAATTTTTTGAAATTGGAAAAAATCCGTCATGCAAACTTTTGAAAAGATTAAATAAATGAAATGGAGATGTATACGTATATATAACAACTTACGAAATGAAAAATTTGCAGTAAAATAGTAGATATATACAAGGAATGGTCGCAATAAAGAAGACAAGTTACAAAGGCAACAAAGATAATGTGCAAAACGGGGGGTCCAGAGGGCGGAGCCCCCCAGAAGTTGAATTTTTTGAAATCGTGGAAAATTCAGCAATTCAAATATTTAAAAAGATTAGTTAAGATGAGATGAGTTATTGAGTTGTATAATCGATCAGTGGAAAACAAAACGGGAATTGGATGCTTTTCAGAATTTTTCACTTCCACGATTTATTCTAGAGCACTTTCAGAAGCTGGCAATCATCAATTTTGCATTGCCCATTTGCATATATATACGTTATGAAAGCAAAATAAAATTTGTAAATGCCCGTATATAAGCCAGCCGGTATATAGTCATAAAATAAACTGAAAATAAAACTAAAAATAAATATACTTACAAAACAGGAAAGGAAGCAAAATAGAAGTCACTTTAAGAGGCAGAATTTCTGTCACAGAACTACGTACGTAATAAAGCAGCACAGAAGTATAAGTGCACCGCAGGCGAAATTGTTTGTGAAATTTATTAAAATTATGCTTAATTTCCACTCAAAATATGTATGCATATAAACAGCTGAAAAAAATTTCTAGGGGGGGGCCCGGAATGTCAAAGGAGGGGGCCCAAATCGCCATGTGGGGCCCAGGCCCCCCTGGATCCGCTACTGTTTTCAGCCAACATTACGTAGCTAACTTTTTGGGTCCAAACATCGCTGGGGCGGGGGCGGGGGGGGGGGGGGGTAGCCGAAAGTTGGAGGAGGGTATGTCAAAAATTCTGGGGGGGGGTAAAATTGGTCTAAAATTTAAAGGAAACTGGAGGGGGCACTCCCCCATAGGTGTTACGGAGATTTGGGGTGGGGGGGCTCCGTAGGTGTGTTGGGTAGGGGGGGGGTAGGGGGGTCCCCTCCCCCCCAATGGGGGGGTTCCGACCCTCCCAGCTAAAAAATTTTTCTACCCCTCCCCCTAAATCGGCCTTCGGCCGACCCCCCCCTAAACATTTTCAACCCCCTGCTTGAAGTTTTGCAAATTTTTAGCCAAAATTTCGAAAATTTTTAAAAAAGCAGCGAAAAATGCGCCAGCCACACCTCCTCAACTTTTTTAGGGGCCCCTCTGGAGACCCCCTCAACCCTCCCCCAAAAATAAAATTTATATGCCAAAAAATCGTATTTCAGCTGTTTCTAATGCCAATAAACCTACAACTACGTATGTTTTGGCATTAGGCATTGTTTTTAAACTCGAAAACTTGATTGGCAACATGTTTCCAAGTACAAAATAAGTTCTCTAATGAGTCAGAAAGTCCATAATACGGTTAAAATGTGTATATTTTTCTCGCAACAATAAACACTTTAAACCAGAATTTTATACTTTTTTGAAAATTTTTGAAAAATTTGCCCGAAAAATAGCCAAGTTTTGGCTGTTTTGCGTGACTACCCCCATAGTTTCCCTGGAACGTTGGGTCTGGCAAAATCTTAGAAGGTTGGTGGTCGACCCAAAGAGTGTGATAGGGTCTATACCCCAACCCCCCCCCAGAATTCGGACTTCAGAAATTTCAAGTAATGGCCAAAAATTGCAAAGTTTTTGGTGATTTTGCCCTTTTTTCTTCAAAATAAGGCCTGTCTTTAACGTTTTATGCGTTTTTGCAGTTTGAGTGTGCATTTTGGAAAAAAGTGTGCATATGCACAATAATATGCACAAAAAACCCTGTTTTGCACCGTTTTAAAGCGTTTTAAGTTAGTTACAGTACAGTTACAGACACGAGGTACGAGGTATATACAGGTATATACGAGGTACACACATGCGCAAAGCCTATATATATATATTGGGCCTATAATTAGAGAGAGAGAGAGAGAGAGGCGTGAAAAAGTTGATCAAGTCCACTATATATATATATATTTGTCACTGCTAGTTATGGGCATTATATATATCCGGATAACTGAATACTTTATATCTGGATTCCGGATAATATACGATTTGAGAAAAATATCCGGATATCCGTTTACATTTTAGATAAAGTGTTGAAAATTCGCGAAATTTTAACAAAAATTTCAAAGCTTAAAAAATATATTTTTTTTTCAAAATTTTGGCTTCAAAATTTTTAAAACCAAGGTTGTAGTTTGGCTGTATGCCAGAACTTTGTGACGGGGCACGCGGACCCAGGGTTTTTGAAAATCAGGTCTGTGTCCTCCAAGGTGTTTTTGCTGGGCTTTTATTTTCTGCTAGAGGGGGCATAGACGACCTTCTTCTTCCCAAAATGTGTCCCCCCCAAACTAAGTGTCATTTTGGTACCAAATTATGCCCTGAACAATCGCTCTGAAGACCAATCAAATTTTCAAAAATGACCAGGTGGCCAAGCAGTAAATTTAACAGGGAACAATGAAACTCATAGCAATAAAACGGGGATCTGGGGGCAGTGCCGCAGCTAAAAGATAAAGCTTTTGAATAGAATGTGATAGGCTGTAGCGAACTTCGCGAAATCGTTAGCTAGCTAATTCGAGGGATTTTATCCACATCTACCACAAATTGGCAAAAAATTTAAAAGCTAATTTGGAGTTTGGACTCAAGATTTTCTGGCTTTTCCTACAGGAGGGGGAGTGGGGGTCGGCCCCCCCCCAGAAATTCGTTCCCCCCAGACTTGGGTCACCCCCCCCCAGGATTCGGGCCTTCCCCCCAGAACTCATTTTAGCTCAGCAGCAAAAAATATATACCTATTTCTTAAGCATTTTGCAAAAAATTTTCTCCCCCCCCTCCTAGAAATCCATGCCCCCCCAGACTTCTCCCCCAGAAAGTTTTGCCTAGGAAAAAGCCAGATTTGGTGCCTTCGCGAAGTTCGCTAAAGTTTAGCGAAGTTCACATAATTTCGCAAAATTCACCAAGATTGGTGCCTTCGCGAAGTTCGCTAAAGTTTAGCGAAGTTCACATAATTTCGCAAAATTCGCCAAGATTTCAGCGAATTTCACGAAGATTTTAACAAAGTTTAATAGAATTTAAAGGAAAGTTGACGAACTTCGCTAAAATCTACGCGAAATTTGCTAAACTATTGGCGAACTTTGCGAAATAATGCTAACTTCGCTAAACTTTAGCGAACTTCGCGAAGGCACCAAATCTTGAGTCCAATTTTTGTCAATTTGTGGTAGGTGTGGAGAAAAGTCCCTCAAATTAGGTCGCTACCGATGCTTAGGCAGAAATATATATATATATATATATACACGTATATATATATATAAGCAACTTGCAGATGGGGGGATCAATGTAGAACCGAAGACGTAAGCGGGGGTCTGGGGGTGGGCGGCACCCACCCAGAAGAAGCCAGAGCTCAAACTACGTTAAATTCTCTCAAGAAATTAATTGAGAGCACTTTTGAAATTCTGCTACCGAATTTTTCGGCTGCTTATTTTGGTGCGTATTTTTGTTTTTGACTGCGTATTTTAAAGCTCGACTGCGTAAATACGCAGTATTCTACGCAAGAAACAAACAGTGAGGGGAACCAAAAAACATACTATATATGCTTAGGAAACAAAGCCCAAAAATTGAGCTTGAATAAATATGGATACATCTTAACTGTTGACTTTAGAAGGAGGGTTGCTTGATGAACAGACTCACTCCAATACTGTTCTAATACATTCAGTGGAAAAATAACTTTAATTAGCAGCGATGTCGCGAAATTTTTGCTTTTAGTTTGCTTTCCTTTCGTCGGGTGACTTTTTATTATTTCCGAATCCCTACGGGGCATGCGGCCGCATGCCCCCTGGCTGCGCCCATGGCTGTATGATAGAAATTTACCAGCGAAAAATTGCCAGAAAAATTAAAATTTTAAGTGTAAAATAAAAAAAAATTTCTTAAGTTCAACTTTGAATATCCGGATACGTATCCGTTAACGTAAAATAGGCAGATATCCGGACATGATAAAATATCCGGTGCCCATCACTGAACGACTCACTACCCTGTGTTTCACCAACTTCATACTTATATACATTTATTGGAAATTCCTAAAGCAATGTTGGCTGACACTGAAGAAAAGCTTAGCGATAGGCAAGACCACACCCAGGGGGGGTTCAAGGGGTCTAGACCCCCCTTTTGGGATGACAAAATAGAACATTTTTGCTATTTTTATGGCCAAAACAGCTATTTTTAAAAAATTTGCGCGCCTTCGGCGCGATAGTTCAGTTTTTGCAAGAAATAAACGTCCAATGTACTGTTTTGAGCAAAAATGCAAAAATTCTTCTAGTTCTGGGGGGCTGCCCCCAGACCGCCCCTTGCGTTTTACCTTGGAGCCCCTTGGCCAAATAGCAAAGGGTGGGGGCCTGGTGCCCTTCCCCTGGATCCGCCGCTGCTGCCCTTGGTTACCTTGATCTGTATTTTATTTTCTTGCTATTTTAAGGAGGACTTTAGAGAGATATCTATATCCGATAAGTATATATCTGTATCAATCTGTAGAATGGAGTTTGTTGATGTTCGAGTAACCAGCAGCATTCAGTCATTTCATTCTCAGCGGCGATTTCCCATCACAGCAACCATAGGAGATATGAAAAACAAGTGTGAACTGTTGACGGGAGTGCCGGCCCAGTCTATGCGGATCGAGCTGAGAACGGAGCGTGGAGATCATCTCAGAGAATTATCCGACGACCTTCTATCCCTAAAGGACTATGACGTTCGAGACGGCATGGTCCTTCATGTCATAGACATTGGTGGAGCTGCGGTTGTTGTCCCTGGTAGGTTTGACAACGAATTCACAAAAAATCACGTGTTCACAAAAAATCACCACCGGATCTGATCTCGGGATATAGCTAGGAAATTTTTCTTTTCATGCATAAATAGAGCATAGTCCATAGTGTTATTATGTAAAAAATTGGGACCCAAGTTTCTCTTGCGCAGGCTAAACTTAGAATTATGGTTCTCGGTCCCCGGGACCAAAGTGGGTACTCAGGCGAATATGCTTGAATTGATTATTGATATTAGGAAGCTAGAAATCCACTTATTTTGTGTACTGTTGCTCTAGTAAGCACAGAACAAACAATTTGGTGGAGTAAATTCGCATCTGGAATGGTCACGTGACTTGGCCTAGTGTCACGTGACTTGGCCTAGTGTCACGTGACTTGGCCTAGTGTCACGTGACTTGGCCTAGTGTCACGTGGCTGACTAAAAATCGTATTTCAAGGTCCTATTTAGTGTTTTTTCGCCGACGGCTTATGTGTAAGTGTAATGTTACACACCTCGCCGCAAAATTTTTGCTATTAGAAAAAACTGTACCTCCCTAATTTTCTAATTTCCTTCCGTTTTCTTTACCATGTACGTATATATATACGTTTGTGTATAAGTTTATTGGCAATGGGAACCACTAGCGTAGCCAGAAAAAAATTTCGGAGGGGGGCAAGTCAAAAATGCTCTGAAATTTCTACCGCAACTGAACCACTGGAGGCAAATTTCAAGCAAAATTTAGGACTTTTTGGAATATTTTCGTAGAAAAGTAGCGCCGCAGGCGAAAACATTTCGAAATATTTATTCACGCTGCTGCTACTCATTAAAATTTATTCTTTTGCCTCCGATTTCGGGGGGGGCATGCCCCCCTCGCCCCCCCCCCCCTGGCTACGCGCCTGATGGGAACTAACTATTTCGCGGTGTTTTCGAAGCAGCTTCTTTAAGTAAAAATTGAAAACTCAAATTTACAGCAAAAATTGGTGAAGCTTCACCAAATCAACAAGGCATAGTTTAAAAATTTAAGCAATTATAACGCAACGAGCTGCATTCAAAGGTACGTAGCTAGAGAAAGGAAAAGCAACAACAAGATTTAGTTGGCGAAGGCGCAAAATTATTTTTGAAATGCCTTTTATAGCACAAAGGTTTGCTGGAAAACAGTTGATCTTGCTTCAGAAATTGAAGGCGTTTCTAATACAGTAGGTACGCAGCCCCACTTATTTGGGAGATTGAGATGGGTGGAAGAAGGAAGTTTCTTTTCTTTATAACCTTTCGTATACAGTACCCTGCACTCAAATGGTGACAGTTGGCGACAACTGAAATTCGCGAACTTTGACAGCTTGATAGCGATTTTCGTCAACTTCGGCGATTTCCGTCAGCTTCGCGAACTTTCAATTATCGCCAACTGTCACCATTTGGGTGCAGGGTACTGTATGGATTTTGACAAAATGAAGCAAAAATCTTTAAATGGTCATATCTCACTAATCTGTCGTCTGATTTCAGTAATTTAAGCAGTTCCTGAACCAGCAGTCTTCTCTTTCTTTTGAGTGACTATAGGCGACGATGGGGCCGTCACGCGCGGCCATCCGCGTGCGCCTTCGGCGCGTGTCTCGTTGGCACATGTTGACGTACTACTTCCATGTTTGTTGGCGCCTAGTTTTTTTCTGCAGCAGTCGCGGCGCGTCGGGACACCCACCATTGCAAAGGGCGTTCGATTCTGCGTCGAATGGTATAAAAAGTTTGGCTCTGTGACCACTGTAGCGAAAGTTATGTTCGAAAAACCAACTCAGGGCAATTTCAACTCTCCATCCCGAATAGTCTATTTCTGTTGCCTTACAATGTTACAAAAACTTAGCAGGCATCGTCCCATTGCCAGACAATCGTTCTTTGCGGTTTCTGGTAAAATTTGTACATTTTGGTTTCTAACAGTACCTGCACTCAAATGGTGACAGTTGGCGAAAACTGAAATCCGCGAACTTTGGCAGCTTGATAGCGATTTTCGTCAACTTCGGCGATTTCCGTCAGCTTCGCGAACTTTCAATTATCGCCAACTGTCACCATTTGGGTGCAGGGTACTGTATATGTACAAACGTGTATATATATATACATATAACGTCATAAGTTTTCATTTCTGAGGTTTTTTTACAGATGAAGGCAGCGACGACGTGGCCAAGTATGCGATCAGTGAAGAAGCCTATGCGGCCAGGAATGACAGTTTTCGCAGCTGGAAGAACCGGGTCGGCCTGGCCGAGGCCGAGGAGCAGGTCCGGGCCAAACGACAGGCTGCCTTTCAGCAGGACCTGGCCGAAGGGGAACGACTAGCCCAGGGAATGGAGCCCGGGCAGCGGTGCGAAGTCCGCCTGCAGGGACAGTTGCCTCGCCGGGGCACAATTCGGCATGTCGGCCCGACCCAGTTCAAAGCCGGGCCCTGGATTGGTGTTCAGTACGACGAGCCGATGGGCAAGAATGATGGCAGCGTCAACGGCGTTCGATACTTTGACTGCCCTGCCAAGTATGGTGGCTTCGTTCGACCGCAGGAGGTGACGGTTGGCGATTTCCCGGAAGAGGGCCTGGAGGATTTGGATGAACTTTAGGATTTTGGAAATTTCCTTTTTCTGTTCCCACTCCCTTCCTCTCTCCCGCCCCTCACCTTTATTCTCAGTCAGTTTGATACTCTGTGTAGCATATGACATGTGATATATATACGTATATATATCGTTTGTCAGACATACGTATATTATATTTGTCTAAACTTTTCAGTGTTTGCATTTGTGAATTGTGATAATATGTTCACGTCGAGCTCTCTTCATATTTCAGTAGTCGTTTATGAAAGTGTTACTCGCCAATATATAAATTAGACTACTTTTCAGTATATAAATCGTGCTTTTTAAAAGTTGGAGGCTTGCCCTCCCGAAATCATATCCAGAATTTGCTGCCCACTGTGTTTTTTACTATTTCATCGGAGCTCATATCCTGGCAGGAAATATTCCTATTGTTCATAAGACTTCCGGCTTGGTCTTTTAAACGTTTTTACGTTTTTTCGACAAGAGATTACCACAACCGAATTTTTTGGTGCTCTTTACTCTACAATTGAATATACCCCATAATTTACAATTATATACATGTACTTCCGTTGAGTCGGTCGGGCCCGATCCGCTTCATGTTTCCCTTCCCCTGGATAAATCCCTAAAAGCCCTGACTTATAATTTACGTAACGTAACGCATTGCATTGCAATTATATATATATATATATATATATATATATATATATATATATATATATATATATATATATATATATATATACATACGTTGAAGCATCACAGTTTCCGATAACGTAAATTTATATGCAAAATAAGTGACGATTTTGTCGAAATTTGATTTTAGAAAAAAGCTCGTTTTTTGTTCTTTCCCGAAAAGCCCTATTCGTCGTCGGAATTTCTCGCTTCTCCTCAACTGCCGAATATTCAGAATTTTGTCTGTGTTAAGCTTTCTAAAAATGGAGAAAATATCATGCGATCTTATTGTCAATTTAGGCTTATTAATATAGACTGGTAATCGCGTGAAATCGTTTAAATTTCTGGGGCAGCCGATAAATGCGTTGAAAATTTTATGATCCTATTCTTCTGGGCAGTTTATTGGCGCCCGATCTCTCTGTAAGGAAAAGCTGAGTTTAAAATGCATCTAATTCGCCGAAAATGTTTTATTTCAAGTATGTACATGTGCATTCCACTGTTTTTGTGTTTGTGAGTTTAGTTTTGTTTCTATTAAATATTTGTTCTGTTATATATATTTTGGTAGGGATAGGGATTTTCTTTTGGAAGTTTTGTGAACTTTCAATAAGATTATTCAAGTATATAATTAAAAATTTTATTTTCATAACAATTCCGAACTATCTGATGTTATCCTAAGCCGAAGAATGGTCACTTTTTCGAAGACCGTTGATCTTGTAAAATAAATGGTCTTTTCAATTCGTTTTTTTAATTATTACTTTTTACAGTTCCAGAAATCTGATTATTTTATGCTTAATTTGTTACGCTACATCTATATACGTACTGTTGTTCTTGTTTAATACATACTAGCATGTATAGCGTGAAGGGTGGGTTACAAGTGCAGAGAGTTAATTGAAGTGAAGTGAATTTTTTTAATTCTAGCTAGATCCCGTGGGGGTAGGTTTAAGGCTTACGGGGAATTTGTTGCATGCCAGTGTTCTTCGTAAGTAATTCTGTGTCACCCATTTTGCGAGTGTCTGTTACAGATGTTTGTACTAATTGATGTAAGTATGTATTATATTCATTGTATAACTTGAACTACATAATGCATCCGCTTTATGTGATTGCTTTAGTTTAAGTTCTTTTGTGCTAGAAGTTTTGTGTACTTCTCTGTGTTTTAAGCTATTTTGAATTTGCATCCTTTGCTTGTTTTTGCTGTTATACGTATGTTTTCTAATGTTTGAGCAGTGATATCATCTATTGAAGATTGCGAATAAAATTTTTTGAGATACGTTGTTAGGTCCTTACAATTTTTTAGTCTTAAGTCGCAATGCTTTGGCACAAATTGAGTCTGATTGGGTCGCCAACGCAACCGATAGACTGCGTTAGATTAATGTATTGAGCTAAACTTTTTTATCATTTTTAATCATTTAAAATTATTTAAAAATATTGAATACTAACAAGAGTACATAATAATATAAGAGTGTGACAGCTGGCAGGTTCTCTGTTATCAGGTGCAGGTTATATGCTCTGGACGCTAACGGCTGACCACCCCCACTAACGTGTATGCTCAGTTCAAAGAAATTCGCACGCTATATCTTTGTTTTCTAAAGCTCGAAGCAGACACAAATTAGACGCACGCAGGCGTTGTGTTTTCGAGCTTGAGCACGTAAAGATACGGCGAGTGAGCGTACAGAAACGTGTACTGGGTACACATTTGTGGGGGTGGTTACTAGGTACACGTTTGTGGGGGTGGTCAGCCATTAGCGTGCATAGCATGTACCTGCAGCTGACAACAAAGAACCTGCCAGCTGTCACACTCATATATTATGTACTCTTGATAGTAATGAACGAATAATATGAGTATTCGTTCGAATTATTCGAATATTCGTTTACCGAATTATTTTTAAACTTCGCGAATAGGAAAAACTTCGAATATTTGTGGTATTAGCAAATATCGAATTATTCGATATTCGTGCCCGTGCTTAGCTACATGATTGTCTGGTGACACCCCGAGGAACAAGGACGTAAGGAGGTCGACCAGGACCACAGGCCTGTACTGCCTCAGTGAATTTACCATTCCTGAGTGCAATTTGCAGTGTTAATTTTTAGCTGTGCTGGCTTCAATGGTTTGCCCAGCTTGCTTTTACATGAAAGTGAGGATTAGGTGACACCAAGAGTACATAATACATAAGAGTGTGACAGCAGGCAAGCTCTGTTATCAGCTGTAGGTACATGCTATGTTCGCTAACGG
This sequence comes from Trissonchulus latispiculum, assembly GCA_030248195.1. Classification (NCBI taxonomy): domain Eukaryota; kingdom Metazoa; phylum Nematoda; class Enoplea; order Enoplida; family Ironidae; genus Trissonchulus; species Trissonchulus latispiculum. The sequence continues at coordinate 67,999 of JASAND010031203.1, forward strand.
CTGACCCCCCCACAAACGTGTATGTGCTCTTCAAAGAAATTCGCACGCTATCTTTATGTGTTAAAGTTCGAAGCAGACGCACATTGAACCAACTGACTAGTGTTTTTGAGCTTTAACACATAAAGATAGCGTGCTAATTTCTTTGAAGAGCACCTACACATTTGTGGGGGGGGTCAGCCGTTGGCGTGCAGAGCATGTACCTTGAGCTGATAACAGAGAGCTTGCCTGCTGTCACACTCTTATACAAGAACAAAAAGTGCTCCTTCGTCGCATGTAAAATACATATGAGTCTTCGTAGACAGGTTATACATAAGCAAAAGCTAGCCTGTAAAATACATATGAGTTCGGTAGGGAGGTTGTCAACTAAGGAAAACAAGTTGCAACCGCTTAACATATGAGCCTGTCCTACAACGAGGCTCATATTGGCGTATGTCATAATACGAATAATTTGCAGATAGATATTTTACTTTTAAATACATACTGCATAAAGCTTTTCATTACAAATTATCTTTCATATAATGTTGATCTGTTATTATAGTGTGCATATGCTCAATACGGTACGCCATGAGGCGCTCTGACTCACAGCCAAGTGGGAACGCATTCTGCGAGTGTATAATGTGAAAGTGTTTCGAGAATGCATTAGAGGTGTGCCATAGTGTTTCAGGAAACATCAGGTTGCATGTACAGTTCAGCATGAGCAGTCGCAGTTCACTTCCGTCCATTTCTACTGGGCCACAACTTCCATTCATTTTTCCGTAATGAGGACGAAGCTCAGGTTCTTTAATGAGGCTTTAATGTGGAATGCACTGTGACGCCAATATGAGCCTCGTTGTAGGACAGGCTCATAAGCGGTTGCAACTTGTTTTCCTTAGTTTACAACCTCCCTACCGAACTCATATGTATTTTACAGGCTAGCTTTTGCTTATGTATAACCTGTCTACGAAGACTCATATGTATTTTACATGCGACGAAGGAGCACGTTTTGTTCTTGTTTTCTATTATTTTATATGCTCCTGAAGGTATGTATAGATATCTTTCAACAGTAGCAAGCAAGCCAACCACAGCACTCCACAACCACTTTGAGCATGCAGTTCTATGACAAAAGTTGCCCAGCTCGCTTAGGGCTTTCATTTGGTACCAAATTTGACCACTTTTAAAAAATTTCATTTTTGACCGAAAATCGCCCAAGTCCCCACCCCACCCCACCACAGCACTCTACAGCCACCTTGAGCATGCAGTTCTATGACAAAAGTTGCTCAGCTCGCTCAGGGCTGTCATTTGGTACCAAATTTGACCACTTTTGAAAAATTTCATTTTTGACCGAAAATCGCCCAAGTCCCCACCCCACCCCACCACAGCACTGTACAGCCACTTCGAGCATGCAGTTCTATGACAAAAGTTTCTCAGCTCGCTTACGGCTTTCATTTGGTACCAAATTTGATCACTTTTGAAAATGTTCATTTTTGATCCCATGACCTCCAACCGACCTGACCCTCCAGATGGCAAAGTGGAACCAGCACAGCAAGATGGGTGGGTCAGACGGCAAAACGGATGCCAGGAATGAGCTGGGCGCACCCGAAAACCCCTATAGACAACGTTTTGAGAGGCTATGTACAGTCCTATATGATGTTCCCGGAAGTCGGTACCGACCGGACCCTCCAGACGGCAAAGTGGAACCAGCACAGCAAGAAGGGTGGGTCAGACGGCAAAACGGACACCGGGAATGAGCTGGGCGCACCAGAAACCCCCTATAGACAAAGTTTGGAGAGGATTTGTAAAGCCTACTATGGACCTCCGGGAAGCGGTTACCGACCTGACCCCTCAGACGGTCAAGTGGAACCAACCCAGCAACTTGGGTTACTCGGGCAGCAAAACTGATAGCGGGAATCGATTCTCCGTCCCAAAAAACCTTTGTATGCAAAATTTGAGCCACCCATGTAGCAAAATAAGCGAAAAATTTAAGTTCAAAGTTCAACCCAAAATTCACCAACTTTGGCCGGCCAGTACCGAAAAATTACGCACGGAGACGGAAAATCATATAGCATTTGAACGACCCCGATATGTGTACTGTTTAACTATATAGTCAGTATCACCCCATATATAGCCCAATCTGACTTATCAAGGCGCCTTTGAAGCATACTTTTTGGCCATTTTAGCGTTTTGGCCGACTTTGGCCCACTGCCAAAATCTTTTTCCGGCTCCGGGAGGCATAAAAACTAGCTTATTTTCTTATTTTTGATTAGTACTACAAGAATATATATGGGTTTCATAGGCAAAAATTTTTCTATCTGTAGTTATTCAAGCTACAAAACCCCCTTATGAGACATCAAAAGCGAGAAACCGGAAAAAAAGAAAAAACACAATTTTCGTAAGCGATTTTTGGCATAACTTTTTAACGGAAAGTGGTACGGGGATGAAACTTCAGGAACATACTAAACTCGATACGTACAATTTTTTGCGCACATATTCTGCGCAGGATCTGCGCGGGAATCTGCGCAGCTTCTGCGCAGCCTTGTTTTGCACGGTCATTCGACCATTTTCACTCATATTATAGGGGTCGCTACCGCGACCCCTATGATATTATGTACTCTTGGTGACACTCAGTTGTAAGCTTTTATTATGGCGCTTGTCCAGTGTTTTTTGCCGACGGCTTATGTGTAATGTTACACACCTCGCCAAAAATTTTTGCTATTTTTCAGAAAAAAGTGTAACTACCTAACAATTTCTAATTTTTCCCGTTTTGTTTACCACATATGTATATAAGTATATTAGTAATGGGACCTAATTATTTCGCAGTGTTTTCGAAGCAGCTTCTTTATGAAAATGTTGAAAAGTGAAAATTGAAAACTCAAATTTACAGCAAAAATTGGTAAAGCTTCACCAAATCAACAAGACAGTTTAAAAATTAAGCAATAATAACGCAACGAGCTACATTCATAAGTACGTACTACTTCGCTAGAGAAAGGAAAAGCAGCAGCAAGATTTAGTTGGGATGATTTTGACTTGATAGAACGAATAAAAATTTATTAAAATGAAAAACGCAAATTTACCTGAAGTGAATGAATGAACAAATGTAGTAAAGACGAACCTATTATACAGCGAGTTCTTTCAGTATACAACACCAAAAATAAGATATATAAGAAATGGTGTAGAAGGGGGTCTGGGGGGCGAAGCCCCCCAGAAACGGTGAATATTTGGAGACAAATTACGTAATGCGCAACAGTAGCCGGTCAGCCTAGGGACTGGCTAGTTCAGCCGGTATTGTTAAATCTCGCTTCAGACGCACCAATCACTGCAGCCATATTGCGTTAAAATTTTTTCGAGGCAGACAAAAATACGACAATTCAATAACATACTTTGATTGGGAAAATGATAAAATTAAAAGATTTATTGGTGCCAAATTTTATTGGCCAGGTTTCGGGTGAGGCCGCCAGGGGCCAGTTTCATAAAAATGTTCTCGAGTTCTCGAGTCTAGTAGCTAAACTACGCTGGAAGTTTTCGAGATCCGCAAGTCGCATTGAAAGTCACGCTGAAAAAGTTCTCGAGTTCTCGAGTCAAGTTCTCTGGTCAATTTCGATCAGAGAAAATTTCGCCAACTTGAGACCTACTCGAGAAATTTTTGAAAATCTAAATTTGTAAATTTTTTCTTCCTGCCTCAACAACTTGCATAATTGACTGAATAAATCACCATAAAATTTCCCGTAGATACCTTTACATATTATTTTTAATAGAGAAGTGGCTGTTGTCACTGAAAACAGACTACTCGAGAACTTGAGAACTCGAGAACTCGAGACGGTTTTTTATAAAACTGGCCCCTCAGGTGTTTATTGCGAAAGGAATTTTTTTCAGGAGAAGGGGAGGAGGAGTGGTCGCTCAAAAAATCCATCCCTCAGATAATTTTTATTGTGTCTCATGACAGACAACCGCGTATATAATTAAATTTGTGAATTAACTTTGATTGTGACAACTTTACAATCATGAGCCAGTAGGACCAGAAGCTGTTGTAATTTCAGCACTACAAACTGTAAGAATGACAGTTATGATTAGTACTGTTAGTGTTGAATGTTGCTCCAATCAGTTTTTTATGGCATTTTCTGGCTTTTGCACAGTTTGCAATCTTTCCAATCAAGGATGTAAACGCAGACAGTTTCCGTTATTGACGCATTTGTGTTTGGAAAGTTTGTTTTTTGTTAAACTTCGACAACCTGCAAAACTTAGTTAAGAGATTGGCTTGAGGTTTTGTGGGGTTCTCCCCTGAACTGACAATTTGTTCTTCTACGTGGAAGCGTAGGCAAATCCATGTTTGAATGAAATTGTTTGTCGTTCAGTCTTTTCGACGGGCTGCTGGGATTTGATTTTTCGCTTTTTAAACTTTCAATTTTTAACGTCCATTTTCTAGTAAACTACATTTGTCATTCAGCATTCAGTCAAGATTGTTTATGTAGGCGAGAATTGAAAATAGTTGTACGAGAAAATAAATTTAACAGAATGAAATAGGATTTTAACAACTTTACTGCAGAGGCGCATATTAATCGCTTCCGGTTTTTGTGAAATGTCAATGCATTAATTCATTTGGTTTTTAGTGTAGCATGCAGTGCAGCAGTTATTTAATCCTTTTTGTTATTTGCGTTCAAATTTTAAAAAAGTTTATCACTGATGAAGATGTTTAGTTTTTAGCCAAAATTAACATAAGAGTAGTCATTACCGACAGTCGAACGAGAAAGGTAACACGTATTTTTGTGATTTCATAATCAAGTTTCGAATTTCGAATCCCGACTTTTCCACGCTCGTTTTACTGAAACTTTGATGGTCGCATGATGATGTGTTTGTGTAATTTTTTCTGCTAGTAATATTGTCCGGAAATTTTTAGGTTTCTTGGGTTTTCGTTTTTTGGCAAGTTTCACAGGGATCAGTTGTACTACGATCCCGATAGCCTTTTGATAAGTGAAAAGAATTTTTCTTGGCGTGATGTCGGGTTTGATTTTATTAGTATATACTGAGTTTCACTATATTTTAATCTTACAGACACTATTCTTGCTATGTCTTGAGTCTGGCTCTATACCATCGGTTTATATTCCCCCTACAAAAAACTTTGTTTCCTGCACATGTCTGGTATATAACCCCCCATGATAAATTAGTGTTAACGTTAGACGACACTCAAATATTTATAGACGTACGGGAAACTAGGATTTCCGGCTTGAGAAAGGATCTGTTTGGAAAGTTGTTTTTGATTATGCAATGAGTGATATTAAACTGAAATTGATAAACTAGTTTATTCGAATAATCACTGTTCTCTTTGTTTTGTGTCTGCAGTAGGTTTAGTTTAATAATGGCCATAGTTTTCTCCTAGAAGAGCTCCGAATTTACAGCTTTTGTAACAGTTTTTGTTTTTGCAACGCGGTTTTGTAGAACTTAAAATTTGTGCATAATATTAAGTCTGGCTGTGTAATTTTTCATTATATTTTTTGGCTGACAACCGCCTATCCGTTTGGATTCATTTTTCGAGTCTGTGTTTTGAAGAATGTTCAGTTTTTCTGGTTCCCAATGTTCTCTGCTTGCATACTTTCGGTTTTTGTATGTCATTAATTTTATTGTTTATTCTAACGCCCAAAAGATTTATATATCATATCCTAACGGCTGAATTTTTTAAACAGCGTTTATTTACTATAATTATATTTATATCTTTGTAATTTATGTAAGGGAACCCGAGAATGTCGGGATGAGCACCGACACTTCACGCCCTGTAGCTGGACGGAGATACCCGATTTTAAAAGCCTTCACCTTTTTTAAGCAACTGACCGCACCGCACAGGAGCAGTTTTTTGGATATATAACTACAAAAAATCCTGTATAGAATTTCTAAAAAATTCCTTTTTTGGGAGTGGAAACCGCTTTGGCTTATTTATATGGTTGGTTAGGTCTTAAATCTGCTATAGATTAGAAGATACTAACTCATGCTTACTCCGTTGGACTTACAACTGTCGATGGGTATATATACTCTGCTATACGTTCTCTAGATATAGATATGCAGTATAGCACTTACTTTTTAGTTTTCTTTAGCACATGTGGCTGGCTTAAGATATACCTGTTTGAGAGATGTACTCACGCAGTACGCCCATGGCTAGCTGGCTAGCTATCCAGCGTTAGCTTGTATGGATTATTGTACATAAGAGCTTAAGGTACGTATATAAGCTTTAGGTATATGTTAAGTCTCTTTTTTCTCTGTATAGCCCTAACTGCAAAAAAGGGCATGATGAAGCACTGAGTAGGTAGGTTTAACCTAATATCTTCTTCTGTTCCTTTTGCTAGGCTTTCTAGGTGTGCAGGATTTTATCTTTTACCTGAACCCTGTGATCCTATCATACAGGCAAGGTAAGCCAAAAGGTAGACTCATATTGTCTCCTTTTTTCTGCTGTGTCTCTCTTGTTTGCCTAGAGCTCTTTCCTCGCCTCCCCTACTGTAAGTTTTTAGTGTCCCCTGTTTCCTCCTGAGGCTATTTTAAGCTCTTTATTGTGAAGATTTGCTTAGAATTTCCATGAATTTCTGTAGGAATGAGATTTATTGTGTTGGTGGGCTGGGCGAAGGTGGGTGACAGGCCCCCCTCCAGGTTGTGATGTATACGTATCGAATTTTAACGTTTTAATTTTAATTATCGGATTGGTAGTCATGGTAATCAGTCCACTTGATTCGCCCACTTTCGGTTTCTCACGACCACCCCCCTTCTATTGTTAGGGGGAGTGACCTCCTCCCACTTTTTTCGTCTAAAGCAAACCCAGAGTTTTCTTTACCCATAATGTGCCGGAGGTGTAGATTCCTAGAAAAAACGACCATTGAGCCAAAATTTGCAATAGATAGATGGGTGTTGATTTAACCCATGGTCTCTCACATCTGTTCTATAGTGCTGGTTTCTGCGTGTGACAAGTAACCGCCGCGGATTTCAAATTTGATTTCCAAATGAAAATAAATGGCATAACATTTGTTCACCTGTGTAAATGTTTTCCTTGTTTTGTGATTAAGGCAAAAACGATTACGTGTCCACGTAGAACGCTCAGGAGTTTTGTTCCAGATAAATATTTTTGTGGCAAATGTTAAATATTGCAATACATGTATTGTTATGAGTAGTAAGTATGATGTGTAGAATACGTATGTGTGCGTTGATTGCAATTTACCTACGTAAATACATTGATCTTATTTGTTTCGATATTTATTTCCACAAACATCGGTTTATATAAGAACAACCTGTTATTTGCGGTTGTGGTTTTTTGGTGTTACCTCTCCCTTGCTTTAACTTTAGGGTGAGTGTTTTGCTGAGGTTGGATTATTTTTACACTTTGGGTCCGCAAGTCTCCTATGGCCTTTGTGGTGCTACTGGGGCAGAGACCATTCCCTGAATCTGGATTCCTTCGGATAGACCACTGGCGGATCCGGCATTTCGTGACGGGGGCGGTAAAACTTTTCCAGCGGGGGGTCGGGGGGGGGCAGAGCCCCCCAGAAGTTGAAGAAATTGTTTGTTTTTGCTATAAAATCGGTCTTCGGTTCGGATCTTTAATTCTTTTTATACTGAAGAACTGAACAAATTTTTAAAAATTCTTGACATTTTTAGGCAAAACTGGTAATTTTCTCCGAAAAATCGGATGCATTTCAAGCTTTTTCTTCACAAATGCAATAAATATGCCGTTAAAAAGTAGAAAATTCGAAATTTTTTGTTTTCTGCCCTTTTTCCTCTTTCTCTCCTTTATTTTTCCTACCTTCGAATCGCGACGGGGGGCGCCCCCCCCCCTGGTTCCGCCCCTGGGATAGACACTTCTGAATGACGATAGGAATTCCTTCGGAATGTTTGATGAATGAACCCATTTTGATCAGAATATAAGGCTGACTAAGTTGTAAGAGTCCAAGGTAGTTATCAGCAGATTTTCCGTAGAATCAGTCTTTATTTTCCTTGACATGTTGAGCCTGTTTTTTTCGCGTCATCACTTCTTGTCCTTTGATCAACCCGGCCCGGAAAACCTGAAAGGTCAATCCGAGCCTAGAGTTTCAGCCAGGTCACAGCTCAAAGTTCAGAGAGATATATAGCATGTTCACCATCACTCAATTTCAAGGTATTCTACCTGTAACCAGAGTTGGCAAATGGGACGAATTCTCTGATCCCATCCCATCCCATCCCACCAGATTTTGTATTTCACCGTCCCATCCCATCCCACGTATCCAAACTCCCTATTTGCAATCCCATTTAATCCCACTTGCAGTATTTGACCTTATACTTGTTATAGCATCGAAATTTTAATACTGGCATAAGGAGTTCAAGAACCTCATGTTTTGCAAACAATTTTCCAAACAATTGCAACACTCCATGTTAATTGTGGTTGCAAAATGAAGATGTGCTGTACAATTTTCACTTATATATAGTACGACCAAAACATTATATAGTTTATTGCAGGTTAAACTTTGGAGTAAACCCCAATAATGTATGTTTTTGAGAAATCGAGATTTCGAAAATCCAGAAAATCTGAAATTCCAGTTTTCATTTAAGGAAAATCTAAAAATTTTAACTTTTGCCCATTTTTTTGCTTTCACAATCAAATAGAGCTGATCCAGCAAGACATTTTTTGCTCTTACAGCCATACAATAACATAGGGTCGCATCCTGCTGGGGGAGGCCTGTCCTTGTCCCAAAAAATTCTGAGGGCTTGCACCTTCAACTAAAATTTTCGAGGGAGGCTTGTATTATAAGCATAAATTAACGTTATTAGTTAGATAAATTCACAATTGTTAAAGAATTTGAAGAAATGTTATCAATTTTTAAAAGTATTTTTCAATTTTAATCAATTTTTTGAAAAAGTTAAGACATTTTAAGCATCCGGCGAAGCTGGAAATTTTTTGGAATTTCGATGCGAAATCCTAATTTTTCTGGCCATTTCTGCTTACCCCATTTTTTTCATAGCCCTTGCCCCTGACGGCGGTAGGGCTTGTACCTTCTCTGGGTTGGCAGGCTTGGACCCGTAACCTATGCTTACAAGCTTCTGACAAAACTGTACCCAATATGAGCAATTTGGAATTTCTAATTTTCTGGATTTGAAACTATTTACAATATGAGTATCATTTGAAAGCTCTTAACGAGCTGAACAGCTCTTGTAGTAAAACAAACTCTTGAATATGCACTTAATTCCCGGAATTCGCTAAAATTTCTCCCGGATTTTCCAAACTTGAAACATTTTCTCCAATACCCCACAATATGGGTATCATTTGAAAACTCATGAGGAGCTGAACAAATTTTTTAAGAACCATTTCTGGGGGTTCTAACTTTTATCTTGACATGGGCCATAACATTAATTTCGCTTGAGAAGCAAAGCACCGCTCATAGAATTATTGAACTGAAATTTTCATGGCAAAATTTGCCAAAAATGTTGTATATATTCTTCAAAATTTGTAAACGCTGTTTGAAGGCAGTACGAGCAAAAAGATCCTACACAATGCCACGGATCCAAATGCTGCTCGCAAAAATTTCGTGGAATCAATTTCAATCTACTTATTTAGCTTAGTTTAAAATGGTAGACCTTTAAAATTCAGTTTAACCAAGTAAGAAATTAAATTTTATTTGCCAGTAAATCTCCTTTACGTCAACTTGCATTCGATTATATATATTATTCATCGAAATTTGTATTTATAATGTAAAAATATAGATCCGTTTATTCGTCGAAAATGTGCTCGAATAATATATATATAAATATATATAGCATATTCGTACCGTGTTTAAAGCCATAGTATATAACGTTTAACTATGCTATAAGACAAAATTCTCTTAATGATAAATTGCAAATTCCATGTTCTTGCATTGAAATAACTACATAAAATACAATTCAAACGTTATTACAATGTTCTAGTACCTACAAAAAAGCGAAAAATTGAGCAAAAATTGTCCAAAACGTCAGAAAAAAATTTTGATTTTTGTAGTGTTAAAGAGCTGGTTCCGGTTCCGGTTCCGGTTTTTAAAAGCCAGTTCCGGTTCCGGTTTTTTGGAGTTCCGGTCGATCCCTAGCTGCTACAGCAAACTAAAGCCAAATTCGAGCTATGCAACGACGAAAGCCTATATGGCACATGTTTTTAGCTACCTCAGACCCGTCTGACTCAGTGACTGGGCTGTTAGTCATGACCTCGACCACCGGACCCGGGGGGGGGGTCAGGATCACATAAGAGGGCTAAAACTACATGAAAATTAATGCCAAATTTGAATTCTACGCCCCGAAAAAACTATACATAGGCAAGTTTCTAGGCTTCCTGGGCCTTGAAATAAAATTTTTGACCATTCACGTGACCCTGACAAGGTCACGTGATTCTAGACCAAGTCACTTACAGGGTTTTTTTTAAAATCGGACCTGCGTATTTTTGTTTTCGAGTGCGTATTTTTATTTTCGACTGCGTAAAATTACAAAAATCGCTTCTCAACGTTATAAACGCTATAAACGCATTTGGCGTAGAATTAGTTTGTTTTTAAGAGTTTTTAAACAACCTTAAAGGTCTTAGCTTCATCTTACGTTGTTTACCGATTGAACTATGGTGTAAAAGTATGAATATTTGATGCGAAATAGATACGCAGGGGGTCTGGGGGCAGAGCCCCCCAGAAGTTGAGAAATTTTTTAAATTTCGCCATTAAACGCTCTGGAAACATTTAAATCTTTGCAATGATTTATCAAGTGTCTAACAACGTTTTGTGCATTTATATATATATTTGCTATTCTCTACGTTTACTGTCTTGTCTGAAAACTCAAACTATTAAGATGCTCCCATTAAGAACTGCGTATTCTGATCATATCAACCAATTATGCCAAGGCTAATGATGTTGGGACGAACGCAGATAACAGCAAACCTGCAAAGCAACTATGTATACAACAAACAGTTGTTAGCTGCATGCTTAATGAAAAATAATAATTTTTGATAATCTAAATAGCCAAAATTCGCGCCGGAGGCGCAAAAATTTTTTAATGGTGTAGAAAATGCATCTATGCTGAGCTAATTTGAAGCATTAATGTATATACAATTTGTCCATGTTTCTAATGAAAATTTCTTTTGCCCAATTTTTTCAGGGGGGCAAAGCCATTATTTCGGGGAGGGCGGCCGCCCCCCCCCCCCCGTATCTACGCTAGTGGGTGTGACTCAGCTCAGCTGGGACGGTCAGTGGGTTTCCCGTATACTTCGGTAGATTTGCCATTTCTGTCGTCATTTAACCGTATCTAAGACGGTTATTTAACGGTTTTCTACGCGTAGTTAGGTAAAGCATTAAGCCTGTTTCTGTTGCTTAGCTTGCGCAAGTATATAGTCACAATATATAGGCGAGTGCTTGCTTAGCTATACACACACACACATATATATATATATATATATATATATATATATATATATATATATTTAGAGCATTATATTCATATAAATTGACACACTCACTCTGCACAGTCAGTTTATCATTATATCCTTTGCCTAGTTAGTCCCTCTTTCTTGGGGGAAATAGCGGAGGGGGTAGTGGGAAAATAATAAGCTGAGGAGGCTCCACAGCGTCTATTCTTAGCTTTAGCTTTATTAAATTTAGGTGCTGCTTTAGACAGTTCTTATTGGACTGCTTAACAGGAAGGGTATCAGAAGAACGAAGAGAGGGTTAGGTAGCTTATATGCTTATTACAGAGCTTAAGGAAGGTACGTATAATTGTTGTAGAGTTTGTTTTGTTGGATTGTAGTGAACAGACATGTACAGGTGGCGGGGGTGAACTCGGCGGCCGTATATAGGTTTTCTGAAGAACCGTATATATTTTTCCGGATTGTCAAATTGCCCCCAAGAGACTGGAATAAACCGGTTCTCGGGGCGGGGGTTGAGCGACCTTCTCTGGAGGTTCTGAGCTTCTGAGCTTCTCTGAGGTTCTGGGTTCTGAGCTCAAAACCAAAAGCCACAGGTTTTGAATTCTGCTTTAGGTTGTGCTTTCTTTCTAGTGATACGTATGTAATCTATGACGAACCATATTCTCTTCGTTCGACATGCCGCTCCACTGCGGCAAAGCGGATTCCACCGTATCGAAGTCCAACCTTCCCGTCTTTGCTCGCGATGCTCGGAAGAGGAGGAGGACCTGGGACATTTGCTCTTTCTATGCTCCAGGTGTTATATATATACGTATATATACATCTGACTTTCACACCTAGATAAGCCCATGTGAGCTTGAGGACGCTGAGAGTGTATATATATGTTACGTTCCGTATGAGATTTTGTACCGTGTATATATATAATACGGCACGGCAATTTTTAAGATGTTAAATGGACGTACCGTTTAATACGGTACAGAAAAAGTTGTGCAGGATTATACGGTACGTACCGCTTAATACGGTACAAAATCTTATACGGTACGTAAGATATATATACCTCACCCTGGATCATGCGTTGGTCCGCGTTGTATAACGCAGTATATATTTAATTCGTTGCCACTTGTTCAGTTTGGAATATGGCTACAAACTCCTTCTTGCATGCCGAAAAACGGTGGGATTCCGAAAACTGGGGGGCTTTTCCTAAGGGGGGGGGGAAAAATGAGGGACTAGTATTATATCACAATAGCATATTCACATATTACATACAAACAAATAATCGAATTGCGTATGAGGGGGGCGGATACTCACAACCATTCATTCATTCATTCATACTCACCCTCTTCTGTAGTGACTATGGTTTCAAATTCGGGATTTTAGTAACCGAAGTAACCCCCCCCCCAGTTGAGTGGACGATGTTTCATTGGGAGGGAAAGTGTTCCTTTGATCCTTTTGTGTATCTATGACTGCGACTGGTGATTATCATAGGGGTCGCGGTAGCGACCCCTATAATATGAGTGAAAATGGTCGAATGACCGTGTAAAACAAGGCTGCGCAGAAGCTGCGCAGATTCCTGCGCAGATCCTGCGCAGATTATGTGCGCAAAAAATTGTACGTGTCGAGTTTAGTATGTGTGCGAAGTTTCATCCCCGTACCACTTTCCGTTAAAAAGTTACGCCAAAAATCCAA
>JASAND010031204.1:0-15822 GCA_030248195.1 Trissonchulus latispiculum
TACTCTCAGGCAGGTTGTACAAACACGGAAACTAGCCTGTAAAATCCATATGAGTGGCGTTGAGGTTGTAAATTAAGGAAAACAAGTTGCAACGGCTTAACATATGAGCCTGTCCTACAACGAGGCTCATATTGGCGTATGTCATAACTCATAATATAATTTGTCGATATTTGACCTCCATATAAATAGCACGTAAAGCTTTCTTTACAAAATTGTCCTTTACACATCTTGTCGCTAAGACATTATACTGTGCATACGCATTATACGGCATGCCACTCTGCGCTCTGACTCAAAGCCAAGTGGGGAAAGCATTACGTATGTGAGAGTAGTGTGTCATAGTGTTCTGAGAATACAGTAGGTGTACTATAGTGCATCCGAAAATAGTAGGTGCCATGGTGTTTCGGGAAACATCCGCTTGCATCTGCATGTACAGTTAAACTTGAGGTGTCGCAGTTCACTTCGTTCTGTCCATTTCTTTCAAGCCACAATGTTAACATGTTGTTTCTATTCATTCGTCTTTTCTTTAATATGATGACCTGATGATCTTTAAGAAGGCTGCACTGTGACGCCAATATGAGCCTCGTTGTAGGACAGGCTCATATGTTAAGCCGTTGCAACTTGTTTTCCTTAATTTACAACCTCAACGCCACTCATATGCATTTTACAGGCTAGTTTCCGTGTTTGTACAACCTGCCTGAGAGTACTCATATGTATTTTACATGCGACGAAGGAGCATTTTTGGTTCTTGTTTTCTATTCTTTTACATATGTATGCGCAAAAAAGAACCAACATAATATATTTCCGAACACCATGCGCAAGCAGATACTATTTTGACCACTTTTGGAAATTAATATTTCACCCAAAATCGCTAACGTCCCCACCCCACCCACCACAGCACTCTACAGCCACTTTGAGCATGCAATTCTATGACAAAAGTTGCTCAGCTCACTTAGGGCTTTCATTTGGTACCAAACATGACCACTTTTGAAAAATTTCATTTTTGACCGAAAATCGCCTAAGTTCCCACCCCACCCCACCACAGCAGGCTACAGCCACTTTGAGCATGCAATTCTATGACAAAAGTTGCTCACCTCACTTAGGGCTTTCATTTGGTACCAAATTTGACCACTTTTGAAAAATTTCATTTTTGACCGAAAATCGCCTACCCACCCCACCCACCACAGCACTCTACAGCCACTTTGAGCATGCAATTCTATGACAAAAGTTGCTCAGCGCACTTAGGGCTTTCATTTGGTACCAAATTTGACCACTTTTGAAAAATTTCATATTTCACCCAAAATCGCCTACGTCCCTACCCCACCCGACAACAGCACTCTACAGCCACTTTGAGCATGCAATTCTATGACAAAAGTTTCTCAGCTCACTTAGGGCTTTGATTTGATACCAAATTTGACCACTTTTGAAAATTTTCATTTATGACCACATGACCTCCCACCTACCTGACCCTCCAGACGGCAAGGTGGAACTAGCCCAGCAAGATAGATGAGTCGGACGGCAAAACGGACACCGGGAATGAGCTGGGCGCACCAAAGTTTTGAGAGGCCAAGTAGAGCCTAGTATGGGCCTCCAGGTAGCGGTTGCCGACATGACCCTCCAGACGGCAAAGTGGAACCAGCCCAGTAACCTGGGTCAGTCGGGCAGCAAAATTGATAGCGGGATCGATTCTCCGTCCGCAAAAACCTTTGTATGCAAGATTTGAGCCTTCCAGGTCGTAAAATAAGCGAAAAAACCAACTTCAAAGTTGGACCCAAAATTCACCAACTTTGGCAGGCCGGTACCCAAAAATTACGCTCAGGGCTGGAAAATCATATAGCAATTGAACGACCCTGATATGTGTCCTATTCAGCCATATACGAAGTATTGCCCCATATATAGCCCAGTCTGACTTATTACGGCGCCTTTGAAGCATACTTTTTGGCCATTTTAGCGTTTTGGCCGATTTTGGCCGAGCCGCCAAAAATTTTTTCCGGCTCTGGGAGGCATAAAAACTAGCCTATCGGCTTACTTTTGTTGCGTACTCCAAGAATATATATGGTTTTCATAGGCAAAAAATTTTCTATCTGCTGTTATTAAAGCTACAAAACCCCCTTATGAGACATCAAAAGCGAGAAACCGGAAAAAAACAACACTCTCGTAAGAGATTTTTGGCATAATTTTTTAACGGAAAGTGGTACGGGGATGAAACTTCAGGAACATACTAAACTCGACACGTACAATTTTTTCACAGGTTAGCAGCTAGATCGGTTTGGTTTGTTTTATTTGAAAATTTCGGACTATGCGCGGATTGTAACGAGGGGGATTTTTGAATTTTGCTCCCTAGCTTTCAGGAGATGGGCCCAAACTTTGCATTTTTTGGCCTGTTTTGGCTAAAAGTTTCTAAGTCCCACTTTTACTAGAAATGGCCTAAAAGTCACTAAAAATGGCGTTTTTCGGCCTTGGGGTGGTGCCCATATAGGGTCGCTGAAAACAATGAGCATACTGCCGATACCGCCCGAAGTGACCACTGGTCAGCATGGCTCCCGTGGTTCCTCGCCCAGGGTAAAAGTTGGGAAAACTCACTCTAAACAGGGTTTTTCGGCGTTTTAGTCCGGGGCATAAATAGTAAATCTACTACTCTCTTTTCAATGGGCATATCGCCGAAACCGACGGAAGCGACCACTGGTCACCACAGCCTATGGGGCCTATTGACCATTGGTCAAACGGCCTAAAACTGCGTTTTTCGGCGTTTTGGTCGGGGGCATATATAGTAAATCGACTACGCTCGTTTCAATGGGCATATCGGCGAAACCGACGGAAGCGACCACTGGTCACCACAGCCTGTGGGGCCTATTGACCACTGGTCAAACGGCCTAAAACTGCGTTTTTCGGCGTTTTGGTCGGGGGTATATATAGTAAATCGACTACGCTCGTTTCCATGGGCATATCGCCGAAACTGACGGAAGTGACCACTGGTCACTACAGCCTATGGGGCCTATTGACCACTGGTCAAACGGCCTAAAACAGGGTTTTTCGCGGTTTTGGTCGGGGGCATATATAGTAAAGCGACTACGCTCGTTTCAATGGGCATATCGCCGAAACCGAGGGAAATGACCACTGGTCACTACGGTCTGGGAGCAATATTGTCCACTGGTCAAACGACCTAAAACAGCGTTTTTCGGCGTTTAGGTTGGGTGCATTTATAGTAAATCGACTACGCTCGTTTCAATGGGCATATTGCCGAAATCGATGGAAGTGACCGCCGGACACTACGGTCTAGGTGGCCTACTGACCAGTGGTCAAACTCCGTAAAACAGCGTTTTAGGCATATATAGTAAATCGACTACGCTCGTTTCCATGGGCATATCGCCGAAACTGACGGAAGTGACCACTGGTCACTACAGCCTATGGGGCCTATTGACCACTGGTCAAACTGCCTAAAACTGCGTTTTTCGGCGTTTTGGTCGGGGGCATATCTAGTAAATCGACTACGCTCATTTCAATGGGCATATCGCCGAAACCGAGGGAAGTGACCACTGGTCACTACGGTCTGGGAGCAATATTGTCCACTGGTCAAACGACCTAAAACAGCGTTTTTCGGCGTTTAGGTTGGGTGCATTTATAGTAAATCGACTACGCTCGTTTCAATGGGCATATTGCCGAAATCGATGGAAGTGACCGCCGGACACTACGGTCTAGGTGGCCTACTGACCAGTGGTCAAACTCCGTAAAACAGCGTTTTTCGGCGTTTTGGTTGGGTGCATTTATAGTAAAGCGACTGCGCTCGTTTCAATGGGCATATTGCCAAAATCGATGGAAGTGACCTAAGGACACTACGGTCTATGTGGCCTACTTACAAGTGGTCAAGCTCCCTAAAACAGCTTTTTTCGGCCCTTTGGCGGTTACCCATTTATAGTAAGTCGGCGGTGCTGGTGGTGGTAAACGATAGGCATACTATCGAGTCGGTACATGTGAGCCCTGACCACGGAGACCTGTGAGTCCGGGTTCCAGTGGTGTCCCAAAATGAAAGTCTTTAGAGTCAGTTTATCAAACACTTCGAGCGGAGGTGGCAATACAATGGTGTGTATATTGTGTGCTATATAAACATATATATAATCACTTTTAGCCTGGCCTAGGGCACTGTTTAAGCTCCCTATATCAATTAGTGCATTGCTGGAAAGGGATCCTTTAAAATGACAGAAGGACAAGAAACAAAAATGCTCCTCTGGAGCATGAAAAAGTAATATGGGTGATGGTGAGGTTGTAAAATCAAGAGAGGACTAGTTTTTAAAATGCTTAATATGGGGCTAGGTTCAAAAATAGAAGAGGACTAGGTTGTGAGCGAATTAATATGGGCACAGCTTTGCCGAACAACCCATATTCGCGGGATTTCACGCTTCGTCTTAGCTTTTGTCACGTACAGAACTATCAATATCAGTTAATAATAAGAAATTTGTGGAGTTGAATACTCATTGAATGTTGTTTATATACGTACTAGGGATCGACCGGAACTCCAAAAAACCGGAACCGGAACCGGAACTGGCTTTAAAAACCGGAACCGGAACCGGAACCAGCTCTTTAACACTACCAAAATCGAAACTTTTTTCTGACGTTTTGAACAATTTTTTCACGATTTTTCGCTTTTTTGTAGCTACTACAACATCACCGTGGCGTGGCCTTCGCCTTAAAAATGAAATACGCTCTGTGCGTGAGGAATTTCAAGCCAATTTCAGATCGGTTGGCAGTTATTGAATTGGCATCTACTGCCTTTCCGGTGTCAATCATTGCCGTCTATGCTCCTACGGACTGCTCCACCGCAGCTGTTAAAGACAAATTTTACGCTGATTTGCTCACCTGTTTCCTGGGAATACCTCGAGGAAATGCCATTGTTTTGGCCGGTGATTTTAATGCGGAAACTGGTTCTGACAACGCTGCATTTCGTGACGTGATGGGGTCCTTTGGTTACGGCGTGCTCAATGACAATGGGCTGCGGATGCTGTCGTTCGCATCTGCCAATGGTTTGATCTGTTCCAACTCCTGGTTCCGCCACAAACCCTGTCATCAAGCCACCTTTCACTCGAACGACCGGCGCACTGTCAAACAGTTGGATCATGTCCTTGTCGGTCATGCCACTCGTTCGATGGTGGAGGATGTGCGCGTGCTCACACAGACTTCCGTTGGCTCTGACCACAGCTTGGTGCTGGTGAAATTGCGCGTGCACCTAAACGTGCAGAGAAAAATGAAACGAACAGCTCAGCGCGATTTGGACAAGTTGGAAGATCCGATCCACCGCGCTTCCTTCAACTTGAAATTGGCGAACCGATTTAGTGCGCTTACACCGCTGATTGATGAAGACGTCGACAAAAGCTGGTCGAGAGTCAGCGAATCAATTGATGTTGCACTCTCTGAAATATGTCCCATTAAACGCAGCAAGAACCACAGGTGGATCTCGCAGGCCACTCTCCGACTCGTTGAACAACGAAGGGTCACCACGCACAGGCCTACCAGATCAGCTCTGTCGCACCGTATAAAGAAGTCACTGAAAGCGGACGAAAAGGAATATCTAAGTAAGCGAGCGGATGAAATGCAAAAATCTGCTGACAATGGCAACATCGCAGAACTGTTCAAGGTTATAAAAGATCTGTCTGGGCATAAAGCCTGCTGCTCAGCGTCCATCCTAAATGACTCCACCGGCAATCCGATTAGTTCAGTTTCCGACCACCCCTCTCGGTGGGCCGAGTATTTCTCTGAACTTTACAACAGGCCTGGTCTCTCCACCCGAGACGCGGACCTAGATTATGGATTCCCGACTGAAGCTTCTTTCGTCGATCAAAATCCTCCAAACGCAGATGAGGTAAAGAAGGCCTTAAACGCGCTGAAAAAGCGAAAAGCTGTGGGAACATGTGGCGTTTCTGCGGAGGCACTCAGAGCCCTGGACGCTGGAAATATTGAAGTCATCGTTGATTTACTGCGCCGAATTTGGATTACTCGCAAAGTGCCCGAGGATTTTAAAAACGGCGTTATCGTGCCACTGCACAAAAAGGGCAGCAAGTGCGACTGTTCGAACTACAGAGGAATCACTCTGCTCTGGATCGCAGGAAAGGTTTTAACTATCGTCTTGCGTCGACGCCTGCTTGCTCTTTATGAGCGGCGTATGCGTGATCAGCAGGCTGGTTTTCGCCCGGGCCGAGGATGCGTGGACCAAATCTTCGCGCTGAGACGATGCATCGAGCGGCGCCTACGCCACGGTCAGCCTACCGTCGTTTGCTTCATCGACTTTGCGGCTGCGTTCGACAGTGTTGACAGATCCTCGATGTGGAGCGTGCTCAGGCACTGTGGTGTGCCAGTAAACTTTATTGAAATTCTGAAAGATATGTACCAGGGTGCTACATCATGCGTGCGCTGCAACTCTGGCGTATCACGTCCTTTCCCAATCACGACGGGTGTCAGACAAGGATGTGTATTGTCACCCATGCTCTTCAATTTTGTGCTTGACTGGATCCTGAAAAAGTCCATTCTCGATGAAGACGGGGTACGGTGTAGTTCAACGGTCAGCATCGCGGACCTTGACTATGCCGATGATATCGCAATTATGCAGCCAGATGCAGCTTCGTGTCAGCTGCTGCTAAATCGAATATCCGAAAATGCAGCGAAATTGGGCCTGCGGATCAAACCTACAAAAACCAAGGTCATATACTTTCATCTGGCAGTGCCACCGGTGCTATCTGTGAACCAAGAGCCAATTGAGGTCTTGGATGAATTCACATACTTTGGTTCGGTTATCTCAAGCAAGCGTGTCTCTGCTGCTGACGACATCGAAGCGCGGATAGGAAAGGCTTTGCGCACTTTTGGCCAGCTAAAAAAGTACGTGTTCTGCAGAAAAGATCTGTCTATCGCTCTTAAAATGAAGATCTTCAATGCCTCTGTTGTTTCCATCTTGCTTTACGCAGCCGAAACGTGGGCACTCACGAAAGCGGAAATGCAAAAACTGGAAACTTTTCAAATGTCTACTTTCAGGACTGAAGTGTGACGACAGCGCCTTGTTTCGTCATGAGATCGCTTACGTACTTGGTCAGATGCAATCTCCTTTGAGTATTCCTGGTCTTGAAGAGAGACTTAGTGATATGAATGAAAATTACATGGTGCGTCACGAGGCGGCGGAAGCTCTGGGTTCTATTGCAACAGAAGAAGCGCAGCTGATCCTTAGGAAGTTTTTGGGCGATCCAAAAAGAGTGGTTCGCGAAAGCTGTGAAGTAGCTTTGGATATAGCTGATTATGAAAACAGTTCTGAAATGAATCTGATAAAGGTGCCTGCAGTATAGCCATGGGGGGGAACCCACATTTTCGGATTTTGGCTGGAATTTTTTATTATAAGGGTTATCTGAGAACTTTATATACCATCGTACTTGGTGTACTTAGAACTTTCTTTTAAGGTACTGGTTTCCTTTCGGGTATTTTTGGCTCATACGGCTTTAATCCTTTACGTAAATGGCTAAAACTTACGAAATAACCTATTTTCGTGCTTTTTAACATTCTGGGACCAGTCCCGTCTTTTCCGGCCAAAAGATGAGAAAGTTTTGGTTTTTCGCCTTAGGCTCCCAGTAAGTAGACAAGACACGGGATTGGTTGCTATGGCTGGAAAGAGGACACGAAAACGAACATTTTTGCTCTTACAACTTTTGAGCTGTCTCCAGTGGTTAAGTCGGTATAAGCAAAAAACTGTGTTTGGGGTCAAAAAATGGCCATTTTTGAGGAAATCAATTTTTTCAAAATTACTGCCACATGTTAAGGACAAAGTTGGCTTATTTATACTCAATCGATACAGCGTTGAAATGCACATTTTATGAATGCCTAGTAGCCGGAATTTATTGCTTTCAGCTGGAGATTTGGCCGAAAAACCATTTTGGCAAAACTGCGATTATTTTGTTTCGAACATCGATTTCTCAAAAACTACTCGACGGATTCCGGAAATTTTTGGCAGAATGTGAAATTCGCGCTCCTGCGGAGGGACGTTTTTCTTGGTTCGGGCTAAAACGTATCGAGTAGCAAGAAAACTCAATGCGAAGTTGCGAAATTTCGTGTCATCGCACATTTGCCGGATTTTCTGGAGTATTGAGACTTGTTGAGCCAAATCCAAAAAAACGTCCCTCGACCCATATGTCCTTCATATCGTGACACATAAAGAACTTTTGGCCGATTCTTCAGTTCTGAGAAATCGATGTTCAAAGATTTTTGGTCTACATTCTTCTTGTTAAATGTCACTATGTCAAAAAATTACTGCAATTTTTTTGCTACTTTTGCCAGTTTCGTAAGCTCAAGTGAATGTACAGAGAATAAGCTTTAAAACGATGTATAAAGCTCTTTCCAACTCCCGAAATTGCGAAAGTTATAGCGGTTCAAAAAATTACTAAAAAAGCACTGCACAAAAGGAAACCAGCACCTTAAGCCTATTTGCACGTCTCTAAGTTGTACCGTTAGAACGGTATAATGCAAAAAGTAGCGGGGGAAAACCCAATGGGGGGAAAACTCAAATGGGGGAAAATAAACCCACCCCTCACAGGTCTTAAAAATTGTTCTATCGCAATTCTGACACTTCCATTGTAAAATTCAACCCTTTTTTAGTTAGTATGAACCAAAAAACCCGATCTAAGTAGCTTTTTTTTGAGATCTCATGTGCCGTTGAAAATGCTGCATCAACTGGCCAGGTTTCATAAAGTTTAACACATAAACATAGGGCAATTTTTGAAAAATGCTAAAAATGATGTAATTTGATAAAACTTATTATTCTATCGTGTAGAGAATGGTTTTTTACGTAGAATTAGCTGTTAAAATCCACAATTGTACCTGTATTGGGTTCTCCAGCTGCGAAATGGCACTTTTAAGGTTTTTAGCCCCTAGCTAGCCAGGTAAGCAAAATTGTCCGAATTTGACCGCATAGGATGACGCAGCGTGCTCGATAGTACCGTGCTATAGTCTCTAATTGTTTCCGTGTTGAGTTGTTAAAAAATTTTTCAAAAAAATTTGGGTGGGTTTTTCCCCCAAAGTGGGTTTTTTCCCCGCCACGTTTGGCAATGTGCCAGACTAACGGTACAGCGGATCGGTCTAATTTTGGCTGTGTGCAAAGAGGAAGAGTTGCCATCATTGCAGATATTTGCAAAACTTTTCTAACCCAACCCAGTCAAAAGTTACATCGGTCCAAACTTTTGTTAAATTTTTGGATGGTTGTGTAATGTGGGTAATAGCGTCCCCGCTATCACCCCCTTTCCAAGTCCTTCTCCAATTCCTACTTTCGCTGTTTTTCCTAAAAATCCCCCAAAATCCCCAAAATTCCCCATAAATATTGTATTATTATAATTGTTGGGAAGCCCGATGATTATGTAATATTTTGTATGTAAAATCCCCCCTAAAATATTGTGCAGTGCTAACTTTATGCTCATCTTTTGAAAATCATTTAAAATTACTTATTTCGGAGCGTAAACTTAACATTGCACGTATTTTCATTTCTGGTTGGCTTAGCGAAGATAGACCCTCCCGTTCCCAACGCATAACAAAATTCTCCTTGAATGATGACATCATCTTTTCTTCAGTGGGGAGTTTTGTCAACCTTGAGAGCGGTCGGTTTCCTAGATTGGGGGCCCCACCTTTCGCGCTCCTACACCTAAAGCGTAAGTCTTTTTCTTTGTTTTCTTTCCTTTAAAAGCTTCTTTGACTCACCTTTTCTAATCCCCTTGTTCAGATTTAACCCCCCTTTCAATTTATTTTCCCCGTTAACTTCTAACTCCCCCTCTCCCTTTCCGTCCTAACTTGCGGGGTTGCCCCCGTTTCCCCTGGGTCTAACTTTACTAGCTAACCTCCCTACCCCCAGTTTTATTGTATTTTCCCATTGCCCCTACTGTTGCTGGCCCCCCTTCCCCTCTGTTTATATTCCCATTTGTGCCCTTCCTTGTTTGTTTTGCGGGTAGCCCGCTATTTGGCCTGTCCTATCTGGGTAGCCCGGAAGGATTTCCCTGTTATAAGTTGCCCTGTGTTGTCCCATTAAAGCAGCCAGTTGGTCTTTGCCTATTTAATTTAATTGTTATTACTAAGCTTTAACTAGATTTTGATCTCTTTTCCTAGCCCAGAGCTGACTTATATCTGAGTTTAATTTGTGTGTGAGCTTCCCCATTTTTGTTAGGCGCCCCGTTGGCGTCCCCCAAAAATTACCTGTCCCCCCTTGGCGAGGCAAGTCGGTGGAAAAGAGCCGCCTGGACTAAATATCTCCACCCCCAGTCGCTGGTTAGCGTTCTTGAGCACAGTTCCCTTGTAAAATTTGGGGCGTGAGCTCAGCGGTTTAATTCCCTAGCTCCCCCATATTTTGCAGTTGAACCAAAAAGTAGTTGTCATTTTCAAAATGTCATAAAATGAGCAGGAGTGAACCAAATGACGTGATCTTTGCATAAATAGGTTAGAAAGAGTCGCGCTTCCTGCTGCTATGTTTTGGAGCTCATATCTCCAACCCATGACCCAGGAGGCGGGTGGGTTTTTCCCCCCAAAAAGGGGGTGGGTTTTTCACCCTTATGGCTATATATATATATATATATATATATATATATATATGTACATATTTTGAGTCGGAATGATGAAATTTTCCTTTTAGTGAAAAATAATTTTTGAAATTTCCCGTGCGATTTGAAAGAGTGAATGTCTAGAAAGATGGTATATAAGTGCTACTAACTATATATATATAATTTTTTTAGGAAAATTTCCCCCTAACCGAAAGTTATACACACCAAGTTTCAGCGTTGGTTGAAACTTTGATTTTCAAAATCCTTTGATCTTTGCTGCTGTTTCGACTTTGACTGTTTATTATTCGCGACTAGTTCCGTAGAAAAAGTTTCGATTAAATTTTCAGTTCCGCCTACAGTATATACAGGTCTTTAAAAACTTTGTTTTGAGAAGTTCACCTTTTTCGCGAACTTCGCGAACGGCAGCAATTTTCTTAAAAATTGGCGAATTTCACGTAGACACTTCACGAAAAAATTGAATTTACGCGAAATTCAAGGAAAGCTAGCTGAGCTAAACCTCAGCAAAGTCAAGTTTTTGCGAAAAAATCTTCGCGAAGTTCGCCAAATTTAACGAAAATTGCCAACTTTCGCGAAGTCCGCGGAAAAGGTGAACTTCGCAAAAAATAAAGTTTTTAATGAGCTGTACTGTAGACGTCCGCTTTCAGCTGATGTACGTATGTGGTTTTTCGAAATTTGAAAATTGATTTTTCGAAAATTAGTTCTTGACCAAAAATTTCGGCAAAGCGAATCTAGAAAATGTGAGTAAAAAGAACAATCATAAAGTTCGTCTGAGCTGAATCCAACAATATTGTGCCGCCAGCAATATATAAATCTTCAAACAATGTCCCTTATTTCAGCGGTTTTTGCTAAGCCAAATCAAAGCGGCAACATCAAACTGGAAAAGTTTCCTGAAAAGAATTGTGGTAGCATATATATATATATATATATATATATATATATATATATATATACCAATCTTCTTTCTGAACATGTAAATGGCAAGCTTAACAAACAAGATCAAAATTTGGTTTTTTGGCGGGAACTTTCGCAAAACTAAACCAAATTTTTTGATCTTGGAACTGATTAAGCTATACACAATGTTCCGAAAAAGAAGATTGGTATATATATATATATATATATATATATATATATATATATATATGCTACCCTTTCCGAAATTTGATGTTGCCGCTTTGATTTGGCTGCTTTAAAACACTGAAATAGGGACATTGTTTGAAGACATATAATATTGTTGGATTCGAAAGCTCCGAACAACTTTTATGATTGTTCTTTTTACTCACATTTTCTAGATTGCTTTTGCCGGAACGGTCAAGAACTGAATTTTCGAAAAATCAATTTTCAAATTTCGAAAAAACCGCATACGTACATCAGCTGAAAGCGGATACAATTTTGGCATTTCATTAAAAACTTTATTTTTTTTGCAGAAAGTTCTGCTTTTCCGCGGACTTCGCGAAAAGTTGACAATTTTTCGTTAAATTTGGCGAACTTCGCGAATTTTTTCGCAAAAAACTTGCTGAGGTTTAGCTCAACTAGCTTCCTTGAATTTCGCGGCAAATTCAATTTTTTCGTGAAATTGATACACATGAGGAATAGCATTTTTTGAAAATTGCTGCCGTTCGCGGATTCGCAGGTGAACTTCTCAAGGCAAAGTTTTTAAAGACTACAGTACTGTAGGCGAGAACTCTGAAATTTGTCGAAACTGCAGGCTTGTGAGAATAATAGGCAGTCAACATTTCAGCAAGATCAAGTTTTGAAAATCAAAGTTTCAAGCAGCTTATCGAAACTGGTGTGTATAACTTTTTCTAAAAATTATATATATATAGTTAGTAGCACTTATATACCATCTTTCACTTTCAAATAAGGAAATTTCAAAAGTATTTTCACTAAAAGAATTTCATCATTAAAATATGTACATATATATATATATATATATATATATATATATATAGCCATAAGTGTACCCCTTTGGAAAAACACCCACCTCCTGGGTTGAGTATGAGCTCCAAAACATAGCGGCAAGGCGTGGCCCATGCAAAGATCCGTCATTTGGTTGCTCCTGCTCATTTTATGACATTTTGAAATGACAACCATTTTGGACTAATACAAAATATGGGGAAACTGGGAATTAAACCGCTGAGTTCACGTCCCAGAACACACGGGGGCCATGTAGCTAACCAGCGACTGAAGGATGAAATTTAGTCCAGGCAGCTGCGGCTTGCCATATTTTTGGGGGACACCAGCAATTTAATATTAGTGAAACTCACTACAAATTAAACCAGATACCAGTAGGAAAGAAGATCAAAATCTAGTTAAAGCTAGTAATAACAATGGAAACCAAATAGGCAAGACCAACAGCACAAGAGCAACATAACAGGAATCAGCTCCGAGCTACCCGAACTGGGACGAAGAACCACCTCAAACAAACTGAAGGAGAAATGGGGAGAAAAACAGAGGAGAGAGACTTCAGCAAATACAATAAAACTTTGTTCTCAGCTAGTAAAAGTTAAAAGAACAGGGAGCAACACCAAGTTGAAAGAGGAGAAATTAAGTAACGAGAAAATGTGAAGGGGATCGAGGAATAGTCAAAGAAAGCAAGGAAGAAAACAAAGAGAAAGACTTACGCACAGATGTAGAGGGAAAAAAGTGTAGTTTCTGTCTATACACATCTCAAGGTTGACAAGAGCTCCATAATCATCATTCAAGGAGAATTTTGTTGGCAGAGAGTTCTCTACTTCTGTGCCCAACCAGAAAATGAGAAGCACGTGCAATGTTAAGTTTGCAGCTCCGAAATAAGTAATTTTAAATGATTTTCAAGCACAACCACAGGGGGATTTTACATACAAAATATTACATGATAAATACAACAGTATAATAATACATTTATGGGGAATTTTGGGGATTTTGGGGATTTTTAGGAAAAAACAGCAGTAGGGTGGAGAAGGACGCAGAGGGTGATAACGGGGATTTATTACCCACCAACCATCAAAAAATTTACAACCAAAAGTTTAGTTGATGTGAGCTTTTTTTGACTGGACGAGTTGGAAAAGTTTTAAATGCAATGGACAGCAGCTCTCTCCCTCTGCACTGCAACAAATTAGACCGATCCACCATTAGTCTGGCACATTGCCACCAAACGTGGCCGGAAAAACCCACTTTGGGGAAAAACCACCAAATTTTGAGCACAACTGTCAACACGGAAATTATTGGGGACTTTTTCGAAAAAAATTTCCCTGAGAACACGCTGCATCATCTGTCTGTCAAATTCGGGATTTTGCACGGCGGAGCTTCAAAATTGCAAAAGTGCCGTTTCACAATTAACCCGAATTTTGGTGTGGATTTGCGGCAAACCCGTAAACCGTTCCCGCGACAAACCTATTAAGTTTTGTCGAAATTTTATCATTTTAACATTTTTCAAAAAATTGCCGAATTTATATTGATTAGGCACCGAAACCTGGCGGGACCCGATGCGGCGTCTTCAACATTTTATGAAGATCTTTCAAAAAAGCTTACTTGTTTTGATTCCTTTAACAAAAAAGTTGAGCCCACGTGAAGTGTTGTCAACTTTTTAAATTATTTTTTAAGATTTTGTGTGTATTTTCCTAAACTGATTTTTCCAAATTTGGGCCTCCCCCTCTCACTTTTTGCATTATACCGTTTACCAACATTTTGGCAAGAGGCAAATAGGCTTAGGTGCTGGTTTCGCACGGTGCTTTTTTAACAATTTTTTGAACCTGGCACCAACATTTGGAGTTGGAAAACATGCGTCGTTTTAAGCTTATTCTGCAACCGCATTCGCGAGCTTTACGAAAACTTTTGTGCGCAAAGCGCGGTAATTTTTTAGTGACGTTTTAACAAGAAAATTGTGACCAAAAAATCTTTGAACATCGATTTCTCAGAGCGAAGAATCGTAAAGTAACATGGCTCCGTCACGATATGAGGACATGGAGTCGAGGGACGTTTTTTTTTGGATTTGGCTCCAACTGCTCAATGCCAGAAAATCCGTGTGATGCGATGACACGAAATTTCGCAGCACGTGGTTTTCTTGCTACTTCGATGCGTTTAGCCCGGGCTTGAAAACGTCCCTCACGGAACTGAAATTTCGGTAGAAATTTCGGAAACAATTTTGAGAAATCGATGTTCGAGCAAAAATAATCGCAGTTTTGCCAAAATTGGTTTTTCGGCAAATCTTTCCAACTGAAAACGTAAATTTCCGTGGCACTGGCATTCATAAAATGTGCATTTCCAGCCGCTTCAATGATTGGTATAAATAAGCCAACTTTAATCACAACATCTATTGTGCTGGCTAATTTTGAAAAATTGTTTCCTCAAAATGACACATTTCCAAGCTACAGTTTTTGCCTTGCCGACTTGAACCCCACTGGAGACAGCTCAAAAAAGTAAGAACCAAAAATGTTCGTTTTCGTTGTCCTCTTTCCAGCCCATAGCAGCCAATCCCGTGTCTTGTCTGCCAAGGGTAAAACGATAAAAAAACATAAAACTTCTCCATCTTTTGGCCGGAAATAAAGGGACTGGTCCCAGAATGTTAAAAAAGCACGAAAAATAGGTTATTTCGTAAGTTTTAGCCATTTACGTAAAAAAGGGTAAAAAGCCGTATATTGCCGAAAAGGAAACCGTACAAGAAATTCTGGTACACCAGTACTGTCTTCTTCTGAGATCTGAATAACCCTTATAACAAAATTCCAGCCGTATCCGAAAATGTGGGTTCCCCATGGCCTTACTGCGGAGCACCTTTATCAGATTCATTTCAGAACTGTTTTCATAATCAGCACGCTCAAGCCGCTGCAACTTTCGCGAACACTGAAAAAACTGCAAGTCGGCTGCGCTTCTTCTAGTTTGCAATAGAACACTCCGCCTCGTGACGCACCATGTAACGCCATTCCTTGTAAATCTCAAGACGGAATACTCAAAGAGATTGCATCTGACCAAGTGCATGAAATCACACTTCGATCTAGTAGACATTTGGATTTCCGACACATTTCCGCCGTGTGCTACGTTTCGGCATAAAAACAAGATAAGCGTGAAGATCTTCATTTTAGAAACATTTCTGCAAGACACGTACTTTTTAGCTGGCCGAGAATGCGCAGCAGCTCGATGTCGTCGCTGAAAAGTTGCTTGCTTTGTAGCCGAACCAAAGTATATTAGTGCATCAACTCTTGAATTCACAGACCCAACACCATTGCCGAATGAAAATATGACCTTGGTTTGTAGGTTTGATCCTACTTCATTTCGAATATACATA